>JBBYHQ010000009.1:3312603-3342734 GCA_038382645.1 Spergularia azorica
GAGTGTTGACTTTAGGCTGGTGGGGGGAGGATTTCTGCTTTAAAGTTTTATTTTTTTTTGGGGTGGTGGGGGGTTTTTTTTTTTTTTTTTTTTTTTTTTTTTTTTTTTTTGTGCTGCAAGCAATGCTCATAGAGCATTTTGGTAGGCGAGTGTTTGATAAAATGCTCACTACTCTCTGTGTGATTGAGTGATTGATTGATGTGTTTGAGCCTTAAAGAAAAAGTTGATTGCGAATGCGAATGACGAGGGGTGTTTGGTTTAAACAATCAGCTTCGCAGACACTCCATTGTATAGTTTAAGTTTATCAAAACTACAGAATTTGATCTTCAACTTCATGTCCTTCAATTTTAATCAATCGTCCTTGAAATCCAAATTCCTGATGTTGTTTTCCCCATCAACCACAACACAAGTTCTCAACAGTTCCCTGACTTTTTTTTATCACCTTTCGCCGCATCACAGTTGGGTCTCAGGCTACCGTAGCATTCACTAGCATCATCTATTCATGGACAGGTTTGGAAAGTTTAAGTTTGCTGATAGAATGTGCCCCAAAGACCCCCCTTGGCTTAATTGGAGCTTTGTGCAGTGTAACTTCTAAAAGGAACACATTTTACACACTGTACAAGACTCTTAGTCTCGTACAAACGAACCCATTTAACTTTGTGAAAGACCAAAAAGCAAGATAGTCTCCAAAGCTATCCTCCTACGCTGGATCGAACGATTGCAATCTTCAAATGAAATTTGTTTTTACAACTTCAGATTGAGGCATTAGTTGCAGCTAACTGTAGTCTCGGAACTGGAAACTTATACAAGCCTTATGAGATAACCACGTATTAGAAGAGAGACATTCCTGATTGCTCCACCAACTTATGAAATAGCTGTTACCATACTAGAATAAAATCTGTTACCATCGAATATATCAGTGTGATTTCTTTCTAGTTTCTAAGCCTCTTAATTCTATAACTTGACTAGATATGAGCTGATCTTTGTGAAGCCTTTGAATTTGGCAATGCCAATCATACTTTTGTCACATAAAAGTAGCCTAGGATTTTTTTCTTTTTTAATCGACTTCTGAGCAATAAAAAATCAAACTAATAGTTACACTGGACTAATAACAAAAACAGTTGACTCGAACAATTACTCCAATCAATAGGCAAAGCAAAACTAATGCTAAAGATCATTACATTTTATGGATTCTCGTATTTGTTGGAGCAAACTAAAAACTGAATCAATAAGTAAAAGAAAATTTCAAAAGGATGAATACTTTGATTAATGAATAAAATGTTGATGGTGCGTGACATACAGACCATCATACAATCACTCCCAAGATGGATAGGAAAGTAGAAACTTGCTTAGAAACAAGAAATAGTAATTTGATTATTCGGTATCTCCCTACTTCCAGTCTTCCTTCCATTATCTAAGGTAGAAACTGAAAATATCTCAGCAGCATGTTTAGTGACTTGTTTTTTCTTTCCCAAATTTAATTTCCCATGCGTGTCAAGCATGTGAGAATCAGCAGATGATTCATCCATTCTTTATCTTCTGCACCTTTGTCTGTTTCAAATGCGTCTGCTTTGGTCCAGATCAAAACAATTTCTCATCAACTTGGTTATACGCTCTTTTCTAATCTGTATAAATTTCACCAATCACCATAGCTATAAGATCAAAGGGAGAATTTCAATCAAGATATAAAATCAACTATTGGATGTACGAACACCCTTTTTGTACTATTAGTGATTAGCTCTTTTGTACCAAAAATTATATTAGGTTTTGTTTTAACCAATCTTACAAAACTTAGTTGAGTATCACTTAGTTTTGTTCGCTCTATCCTCGTGTAGTCGTGTGTGCTGAACATTAATCGATTAAGATCAACTCACTGTGCTTTGTTGCCTTGTTAAAGGTCTCTGAATGGATGCCACCTTGTTATAGTATTCGTGGCCCTTGCCCGTTCATGTTATGTAGAAATATCGAAAATTCGAGTGGCTGAAGGTGAAGCAGCTACTTTCGTAGTAACAGAAGAAAAGCAACGACTGGAGTGGGAGACAAAGTGCCCCCTTGTTAATTGGACTCTGCGCATCCCTTCTCCTCGGTCCACAGAGACAAAAGAAAACAAATGTAGGGCTTGAGCATCTAGACGAGCTTATGCAAGTTATATCAATAGTGTGCTTGGATGATTGTTTTTTTTTGTTTTATCATACTTTCAGCTTATACTATTTTACCGCCTGCTTACCCGTTTGAAAAAAAAGTTAATTTCTATAACCTTTTACTGATAACAGATCATTAAACATCATGAAAGGTACTTCTCCCAGTCTAAGAGCAGCTCATAAATCCGGTGGCAGTTCCAGTCCTATTGAACTTGATGTCTCATTGAGCCCAAGGTTTAATTCGCTTAAGCCATCGAAAACTATGGTAATAACTGATCAGGCAACAGCTCTGGTACAAGCTGGTGTGCCAGTAATTAGGTTAGCTGCTGGAGAACCTAACTTTGATACCCCGTCAGTGATATCTGAGGTTCAGTATTAATTCTGTGACATAAATTTATAATTGTTTGGATATACAGCACGATAATATTTTCTTTCTTTTATGGTCTTGTGTTACAAAGGCTGGCATTAATGCAATTCGTGAAGGTCACACAAGATACACCCCAAATGTTGGTACTTTGGAACTTCGCACAGCTATATGCCACAAACTGAAAGGTTATTTATACTTGCCTTTAATTTATATTTTTCTAATTAAGCAATGAAAGATATGTATTTCCATTTCCAAGGGAGTCAAGACGCACCATTCTTTGCTATATGATACTATGATAGTTTAAAGCACAATGGCTCACCAAGCCCTCATAGCTTCTATTATTGTAAAGTAGCAGGTGGTCGATGAGATAATTCTAAGCAATTTTCATTACGGGTCGTCCGAAAATGTCCTCTTTGTCTTTTGTAGACAGGGGATAAGGTTGTGTACATCTGACGCTAGCCCTCCTCTACCCACGGCCATAGGCGCGACCCTGTTGTAATGTTGTTGCTGTTGTGGAAATGTAAGTTTAATATACATTAAGCATTTGCTCTCTTGATGCAGAGGAAAACGAGCTTTCCTATACACCGGACCAGATTGTAGTGAGCAATGGAGCCCAACAAGCTATCGTTCAAGCGGTGCTAGCTGTTTGTTCTCCAGGAGATGAGGTAAAACAGCTTGTATTTCAAAAGTAGTGCTGCTGCAATACATAGGTCGTTGTTATTCCTTCTTCTGTCCATCCATAGAGAAGGGTTAGGACGGGTCAATTAAAGCTCTGACTTTCAGAGAAACTAGTTTACATCAAAGTGTAAGGCATTCAAGTTTTTAAGACTTTTGTGTGAGGCAACTTACCCAAGCCATCCAAAATATTCATAGATGATATCTCAATTTCCCCAAAAAAGAGAGGGGGGGGGGGGCATTTACTTGGTGCAGTTGTGCGAGGAAGGTGTTTAAATTGATAAGGCTCTGATCTAGTGGTTTTTACTTTATGATTCTATTCAGGTTATAATTCCAGCTCCTTTTTGGGTGAGCTACCCTGAAATGGCAAGACTAGCTGATGCGACTCCTGTGATTGTTCCCACGCAAGTATCTCAAAACTTTTTACTAGATCCAAAAAACCTCGAAGCAATATTGAATGAAAAGTCCAGATTGTTGATCCTTTGCTCACCATCCAACCCTACAGAATCTGTTTATCCTAAGGAACTCCTTCAAGAGATTGCTAAAATCGTTGCACGGCATCCTAGGCTTTTGGTAATACTAGATAACTTGACATGCTAAATATGTTTATGACTTTTTTGTTACTATGACTGCCTCAACTGCTTTTCTCGTCATTCAGGTCATCTCTGATGAGATTTATGAACATATCATTTATTCACCTGCAAGCCATACTAGCTTTGCATCTTTGCCAGGCATGTGGGAGAGGACTTTGACTGTCAATGGGTTTTCAAAGGTAAAAGAATAATACAATCAAGTTTACTAGTCACGACCTTCAAAAATTTGAGTTCTTTCACCTTGAGTCCAAAATTTTGTCTTGTTCTGAGTTACCGAGTTGCAAAACAGTTGATGCTCCGTCAGTCTGTCTAGAAAACTAACAGGCAACTTCACTCTTGGTTGTGTTGGTTCCATGAACTTCTATCAATGTCGTTGTGATTCCTGTTTTCAATTTTACCTGCTTGAACTGCGCAGGCCTTTGCCATGACTGGTTGGAGACTTGGATATGTTGCTGGTGCTAAGCATTTTATTGCAGCATGTGGGAAGATCCAATGCCAGGTTAAGTGTGAAATTGTCCTTTAGGATGTGGCAGTAGGAAATGCTACATTCACATATAAGGTTTAGACGTTTTTATATGCAGAGGAATTCGTGAGCTACTTAATTAACGACTTATTGAGTTAAGGTCCTCTTTTTTTCTTCTTTTTTTTTTTTGGGGGGGGGGGGCGGCAGGGGGTGGTGGTTTATGGTTTATGTCATTGTTTTGCTTAATGTAGGTGAGTTCTAACCATCTGTCGTGTTTGTATGTTGCTTAATCCTATTACTAGGATATAATAATTAGAATTAATGAGTGAGTTCCATGGCATCTACATACATAGTTCAATAGGCAAGGATTACATGTGGTATAGAACTTTATAAGTACTTTATTAGTGGCAGTGTCACACCTACGTTGCTCGTTTGAGAATGTTCTTGAGGTTAAATGTTTCAAGATAAGATTAGGGGGGGGGGGGGGTGTAAGAGAAGTATTTAGCCAGGGTGTAAGAGAAGTATTTAGCCAATACTGAGACACTGAAGGTGCTCTTGAATCTTGAGAGAGTAACAGATATTCAAAATGTGGATGTAGATTTGAACATTGTGCTATAATTTCCTATCTGTTCTGCTTTGTAGTCCACATCAGGTGCTAGCAGCATATCCCAAAAGGCTGCTGTAGCTGCTCTTGGAATGGGCAAAGCCGGTGGAGAGGCAGTGTCCGCAATGGTCAGAGCCTTCAAAGAGAGACGGGATTTCTTGATTAACGGTTTCAAGGAATTAGAAGGCGTCAAGATATCAGACCCACAGGTTTGCCTCTCCAGGTTTTTCCAAATAGTTGATGCTGGTTTCAAAGTTGATTAATCTGGTCTTCTTGCAGGGCGCATTCTATCTCTTCCTTGATTTCAGTTCTTATTATGGTTCAGAAGCTGTAGAGTTTGGTATAATAGATGGTTCCGAATCCCTGTGTCGTTCTCTGCTCGACAAAGCTCAGGTATAATTTAAATTCTGTGTTGATCTTGAGGGCAAGTCAATCCCGATTTTTACTTAGCCCACAACCTTTTTCATATTTCAGTTACTTTGACAAGCTTTAACGATGAATATCGCTGAGTTAGGCAGACTTATTATAAACCTACGGAGTATCTTATAACATTGACGCCATTCACAGGTGGCGTTAGTTCCAGGAGATGCATTTGGCGATGACAAGTGCATTCGGATCTCCTATGCAGCAGCTCTTTCCACACTTCAGGAGGCCTTGGAGAAGATCAAGAAAGCAATTCTCTAGCTCAAGTCCCCAGTGCCTGTTTGACTTCTGCGTTCCTGATTGGTGCACTAATTTGCCTCTCCCGGAGTAAGACCTTTTTGCTTGTACTTTTTAGTGTTGTAATCATGTGCTATTATTCAACCTACTTGTATCATAACGAATAAGGTGTACAACCCGCTTCTTGCGACCAATTATGACTTACCAGTCCTTTTACTATAGTTGATCAAAGAACATGAAGTACCTCCACGTAAAAAAAAAAAAAAAAAAAAAAGCCCTTGATGCTCTCGGCAAGTCGGCACACCAAGTATTACACATCTTTTGTGCATGTACTTTCTGGAACACAGTAGGGAGAAACTCATGAATAGAAACTCAGTTCATGAAACAATGTTCTATTGGAGTATGTAAGTTGCATCTTCAGTCTCTTCATCATGTTAAGTTACCATCGACCGAGAAAGGGCATTATCCTCGACCGAGGAAAGTGGCAATCAAACACCTGGATGCCATATTAGAGGTAGAGGGATGGATAGTTTGAGCTATGTAATCCTCAGACCTTTAGATATCCGTGTCTCCAGGAACTGTAGCTTCCAGTACTCTTTCCACGGCATTATCGGCCTTGAAAACACAATGAAAGATCATCATTAGTTTGACTACAATCTTAACAACAGATTTCTCATGGCTGATTCAGTGACTTACCTCTTTCTCCCAATTGGTTTTCACAGCAAATCCTAGGAAACAGACAACTTGAATGATGAGTGCACATATGATTCCCAACCAGAGACCCTACAACAGATCAGAGAGACAGAGACTCTTGTGAGTGAATGTTGTCTAAATTATTCTACTTTTTTGCAGTTGATAGCCCAAAATAAAAAATGGAAAAGAAAAGAAATAAAAGGAGATGTGTAAAATGTACTAGAGTGAATAATTACCTTCCCTCCAATTTTGAGAACAAATGCTAACAGCAGAGCAACTGGAAGACCCACAACATAAAATGAAGCTAAATTAATGTAGGCTCCAATCTTTTGCCAACCACATCCTATAGCTGTTCCTGCATCATAAGAAATAAACACTTGAGCATTGTGTGCTGCTTCATGAATGAATCAGTGACCGCGATTTGAAGAAAACCAAAGCAAACAGTAGTGATTATGAATAGGGATTTTCACCTGAGAGGACGCATGCTAGTCCAGTTAGAAAGCTGGTTAATGCTAATAAGGGCATTACATCAGCTAAGTATCTGACCACTTCGGCCTCGCCACTGTAAGCATAACCCCAAACGTTTCTGATCATTATGAGGATAAGCGTTATCAGCGTGCCCTCTGAGAGAGTCATGCATAAAACAACCCATACTGCTAATCGCGCACCTTCTGGATTCCCAGCTCCCAATTCGTTGGATACCCTTGTGCTGGAACAGACAACTTATAATTATAAATAGGATTTCCTGAACCTCATTTGAAAATTGTTGTAATGTTTTTGTGAGTTAAAATTTAGGAAAAACTCACCTCACTGCCGCACTGAGACCTTCAGGAATAACCCAGACAAAAGAGGTAGTATTGAGGCTGCAATGGTTCAGTAAATCGATCATCATGCACAATATACTAGTAGTAATCATGGATCTTAGCCAAAAGACTGAGAAAGATATGACTGTATGCATAACCAAACACAAGCACATTGTAGTCGATCAAATGCTTAACTGCCATTCAACACATAATAGACTTAATCTCAGGGAATAGATCAACAATATCTAGATAAAATTCTGACTGTATTCACACAAGTTTTGAAGGGGAGAGAGCATATGGCATCTCTTTGCCACTGGAACCAGTTTTCCAGTAATTAGTTTCAGACGAAGGTTTCAATCAAAGACAGCAAGCATAAAAGGAGACATTAATAGAAAAGAGGTTCACAGAGCACTCCGGAACCAACCTGATAGAAAGTACAGAAGTTTCTAAAGCTGGGTTCGGCAGAAGACCAGATAAAAGAACAATCATCTCAAATGACCACATATCCAAGCTGTTCACAATTCAAACCATGGGATTAGTTGCTTAAAACATCAATGTATTTGCTAGTGCAATAGAGATTAATAGAGAAATCAATAAGACTTACCAGACCATCGTAGCTGAAGGTACAGCAAGCCTGAGAAAAGCTGGGATATCTTGAAAAGATGCTTTTGAGAAACCAGTCCAAGTTCTCGAACACGAGGAAGAAAAGTTGACAAATGTTGCAAGTAATAAAGCATTAATCCAATAGGATACAGTATTGGCAAGGGCAGCTCCTTTGCTTCCAAGTCCAAATTTGAACACAAATGTCCAACAGATTAGTATGTGCAACAAAGTCGAAACTCCAGAGGTGAACACCATTGGAAAGATGATATTTTGGGTTTGGAAGAATCTGATGAAGCATTGAAGGAGACTGTAGGCAAAGAGACTCGGGATCATGAACCTCGCGTAGGATCCTGCTTCTGCTGCTATGTTATGGTCTTGTCCAAAAGCGATGAGGATCGACTCAGTGTTAAACCATATGATGGCAATGGGGATGCTTATCAGCATGAGGACGACTACTGCTCTTTGTGTGTGTATGCCTACCATATGAAACTGTTCTGCACCAAATGACTGGCCACATATGGTCTCTAATGCACTTGCCATACCTACCTGCTCAAACTAGATGAACTTAATTTTCACAGATTTATATACACACTTTAGTAGATGAGCAGAGTGATTCAGAAGCTACAATCAGTGAAAGAAAATTGGGACGAATTCGGAGCATTCCTTCACAAGGAGCCTCAACCCGAACCCAGCCCTGTCAAGGACTCAGTTCACTAGGGAAGTGAATAATCCAAAAGAAAAAATAAAAGAACTCACCAGCAAGCTAAACCCAGTGACGTAAGCGAAAGAGGTTGCCATGGAAGCAGCAGAGAGAGGTACCTCGCCGAGATGACCCACAAACATGAGAGAAATAATATGTAAAGAAAATGTTAGTAGGCCGACGAGTATGAGAGGACCCGCCAACCGTACTTGTTTCTTGACTTCTTCTGCAACATCGTGACGATTTGTGTGTCTATTTGTGCACTTGCGTACTAGTGTTTGATCAACTGTGTCTCCGTTTACAGGTGTTTGCTGCTGCGCTTCTATTAGAGGCGCGCGGAGAGTAAGGACGACTGATGATGGGTTGTCTTCCATGTTTGGTGAAGGAAGGGGAATAGCGATGGCTCTGATTGAGAAGATGATGAAATTGAAAAGATGTATTGTACTTTACAAGGTAAGATAACTTTTCTGTTGTTTTTTGTTCACTTCAATGTACTACGGAGTACAAGTGATACAACCAAAATCTTAGGTATATATAAACTACCCACTAAGTCACACTGTAACAGATGATGCCCTAAACAAAATCATGCGATGCTAAACGAAACTAAAAATCAGAGTTTCAGCCTGTAGCTTTTAACATTGAGAATATTAAGTTGACTTTTGACAAGCGCCAATGAGTCCGCTATTTCTAGTAATTATCTCTTTAACGAATGTAATTTTCGAGTCGACTAAGATAAAACATAAAACAAGATGCTATGTGGGAGATGGCACTAATGAGTATGCACACAAAATGACAAGGTGCACCAATAGAATAGTGAATACCTGATGTAATTAAAGCGCATAGTGGAGTAGATAGCAAAGGCCAAACCTCCAACAATGGTGGGTGGCACGTTGAGTTATAAGCACTATGTGTCTACACACATGAGTGACATGACTGGCACTATACCGTATAAGACACAAGGCATGGTTTTGTTTTCTTTTACTTGACGTTTAAATGCAAATCCAAAAACATAACTGTTTATAATCTGTGGCAGTAAAGGTTACTCTTTTTTTTTTTTTTTTTTTTTTTTTTTCGCGTGACTGGTTCATAGCCAAGTATGTTTGAATCATTTCGACAAATTGTGGATAAGGCATGCTGTTAAGAACACTAATGAACATATTTCATCACCATGATACCCAAACAGTCAAACACTGATAGACTGAAGTAGCCTCCACGACATCGTGTAGGCCTGTCTTGATTATAAACATACGGAGTATCTTATACAATTGATGCCTTTTAGAGGTGGCGCTACTTCCAGGAGACGCATTTGGTGAAGTGCATTCGGATATCCTATGCAGCAGTTCTTTCCACACTTCAGGAGGTCTGGGAGAAAAACAAGAAAGCAATTCTCCAGCTCAAGTCCCCAGTGCCTGTTTGACTTCTGCGTTCCTGGTAGGTGCACAAATTTGCCTCTCCCGGAGTAAGATCTTTTTGCTTACCTTTTAGTGTTGTAATCATGGTCTATTATTCAACCTACTAGTATCATATATATGTGTGTTCAACGAAAAAGTCGAATAGCCTGCTTCTTGCGACCAATTTTGACTTGCGAGTCCTTGATCAAAGAACATGAAGTAGCTCCATGTTAAAAAATACAACTTGATGTTCTCGGTACAAAGTATAGGGAAACTCATGAAAAGAAAACCCGTTTCATTATAGAATGTTCTATTGGAGTATATAAGTTGCACCTTCAATCTTTTCATCATGTTAAGTTACCATCATTCGACTCTATATAGCTTCATGAAACACTGAAACAGTTCCTGATGAGAAAGGGCTTTATCCTCGACCGAGTTAAGTGGCAATCAAATGCTTGGATGCCATATTAGAGTTAGATAGATGGATAGCTGAGCTTTCTAATCCTCAGACCTTTAGATAACCGTGTCTGCAGGAACTGTAGCTTCCAGTACTCTTTCCACGGCCTTATCGGCCTTGAAAACACAATGAAAGGTCATCATTAGTTTGACTGCAATCTTAAGATTCTTAACAACCGAGTTTTCTGATGGCTGATTCAGTGACTTACCTCTTTTTCCCAATTGGTTTTTACAGCAAATCCTAGGAAGCAGACAACTTGAATGATAAGTGCACATATGATTCCCAACCACAAACCCTACAACAGATATCAGAGAGACAGAGACTCTAGTGAGTGAATGTTGTAAATTATTCAACTCTTTTGCAGTTGATAGCCCAAAAAAAAAAAAGGAAAAATAAATAAATAAATGAGATGTGTAAAATATAAGAGAGTGAATAATTACTTTCCCTCCAATTTTTAGAACAAATGCTAACAGCAGAGCAACTGGAAGACCCACAACATAAAATGAAGCTAAATTAATGTAGGCTCCAATCTTTTGCCAACCACATCCTCTAGCTGTTCCTGCATCACAAGAAATGAACACTTGAGCCTTGTGTAGTGTCACTAGTGAGTACTGCACTACTGCTTCATGAATAAATTAGTGACCGCGATTTGAAGAAAAACAAAGGTAGCAGTACTGACTACGAAATACGAATACATGTTTTAACCTGAGAGAACGCATGCTAGTCCAGTTAGAAAGCTGGTTAATGCTAATAAGGGCATTACAACGGCTAAATATCTGACCACTTCTGCCTCGCCACTGTAAGCATAACCCCAAACGTTTCTGATCATTATGAGGATAACCGTTATCAGCATGCCCTCTGAGAGACTCATGCATAAAACAACCCATACTGCTAATCGCGCACCTTCTGGATTCCCAGCTCCCAATTCGTTTGATACCCTTGTGCTGGAACAGACAACTTACAGTTGGAATTTCCTAAACCTCAATTGACAAATATTGTAATGCTTTCTTGGAGTACAACCGCAAGAAAAACTCACCTCACTGCCGCACTGAGACCTTCAGGAATAACCCAGACAAAAGAGATAGTATTGAGGCTGTAATGGTTCAGTAAATCAATCATCATGCACAATATACTAGCAGTAAACATGTATATTAGCCAAAAGACCGAGAAAGGTATGACTGTAACAATGCACAACGAAACATCTGCTATACTGTCACTAAACACATAATAGTATTAATCTCAAGTAATAGATTGGAAATGTCTGGTGTTCAGTTGTGGTTAGATAAAATTCTGACTGTATTCACTCAAACTTTGAAGGAGAGAGCGGTTTGCATCTCTGTGTCACTGCAACCAGTTATAATTACAGTTATTAATTACACACGAAATTCTCTAGTCAAGGGTAGAAACCCTAAAAGGAGACACAAATGGAAAGGACCATAGAGCAATCCGGAACCAACCTGATAGAAAGCACAGAAGTTTCTAATGCTGGATTCGGCAGAAGACCCGATAAAAGAACAATCATCTCAAAAGACCACATATCCAAGCTGTTCAAAATTTAAATCATGGGATTAGTTTCTTAAAACATCAATGTACGTATTTAAGTATGTTCTTGAGGAAATGAAATTAATATGGAAATTTATGAGACTTACCAGACCATCATAGTTGAAGGTACAGCGAGCCTGAGAAAAGCTGGGATATCTCGGAAAGATGCCTTTGAGAACCCAGTCCAAGTTCTCGAACATGAGGAAGAAAAGTTGACAAATGTTGCAAGTAATAAAGCATTAATCCAGTAGGTTACAGTATTGGCAAGGGCAGCTCCTCTGCTTCCAAGTCCAAATTTGAACAGAAATATCCAACAGATTAGTATGTGCAACAAAGTCGAAACTCCAGAGGTTAACACCATTGGAAAGATGATATTCTGGGTTTGGAAGAATCTGATGAAGCATTGAAGAAGACTGTAGGCAAAGAGACTCGTGATCATGAACCTCGCGTAGGATCCTGCTTCTGCTGCTATGTTATGGTCTTGTCCAACAACGATTAGGATTGACTCAGAGTTAAACCATATGATGGCAATGGGAATGCTTATCAGCATGAGGACGATTACTGCTCTTTGTGTGTGTATACCTAACATATGAAATTGTTCTGCACCATATGACTGGCCGCATATGGTCTCTAATGCACTTGCCATACCTACCTGCTCAGACTAAATGAACTTAATTTTGACAGATTCATATACACACTTTAGTGAGTCGGACGCTAAAACAAGTGAAAGAGAAATGGACTAATTCGGAACATTCATTCACAAGGAGCCTCAACCCGAACCTAACCCAACCCATATAATACTTTCATGTCAAGAACTCAGTTTACTTGAACAAGTCATGACATATCGACCTAGACCAGTTGGTTTTGTGTCGGATTAGGAAGTCGTGTCATGTTTTTCCGGCTCTAAACATCGAACTAGAGAAGTGGCTAATCCACCAAAAAAAAAAAATTTGAAGCAAAACTCACCAGCAAGCTAAATCCAGTGACTTAAGCGAAAGAGGTTGCTATGGAAGCAGCAGAGAGAGGTACCTCGCCGAGATGACCCACAAACATGAGAGAAATAATATGTAAAGAAAATGTTAGTAGGCCGACGAGTATGAGAGGACCCGCCAACCGTACTTGTTTCTTAACTTCTTTAGTAACATCATGACGATTTCTGTGTTTGCTTATGCACTTGCTTACGATTGTTTGATCAACTCTGTTGCCGTCTACAAGTGTTTGTTGCGCTTCTATTACAGGCGCGCTGATGATCAACTCGACTGATGATGGGTGGTCATGCTGCTCCTCCATGTTTGGTGAAGTAAAGGGACTGAAGTACCAGCGATGACCTTGAGGTTGAGAAGACAAAACTGATCAAAAGACTAAACAACGTAAGATAATTAACTTTTCTGTTGTTTTTCGTTTACTGCAATGTATTACAAGTCTACAAGTAATACAACCAAAATCTTAGGTATATTTAGACTAGCCTCCCACTACCACTGTAACAAATTATCCACTGAATAAAATGGCATGCTAGAAGAAGGGAGCATATATTTCCACGGCCATTTTGGACCAATCCACGTGGGCTTGAGTCAGGCGCGTCACTCGGGCCCACGTGGATTGGTTCAAAAACGGCTGTGGAAGTATCATTACCCTAAAAGAAACCTGTTAAACAAAACTGAAAATTAGCACAAATCTGCTGAACTCAAAAAGAAATATGATCATAATCTGTGACTTATTATCATATCAGATTTAACTAAGTATTTGACAGTACGGTCACTTTCATTTCATTTTTTTTGCATTATTTTCGTTTTGCTTTATTTTGTTTTTGCTTTTTGTGTGAGTGGTTCACAGGCACGTAAATGTCTGAATCCTTTCGACGAAGTGTTAAGAGCACTGGAGTAATTAGAGGATATAATGTTAGGGTCACCGGAGTAGTCTCCACGACATCGTGTTGGCCTGTCTTGATTTCATCTGCCTTTCTCCTCAGGAGTCAGGATCAAACTCCTTTTTCATTAGCTGCAATTTCTTGAAGCCTGTCACACTTGCTCAATTGTTTCCTTCTGATCAGAAATCTCTATAGAAATTTCAGAAGCTCTGTATGTAGCTTGCAGCATTTCAAGCTCCAGCAGAAACCATTGGTCATATCAGGCTGGACGCAATCAGTGCATGATTCTTTGCAGCTTCTGTTGCTAGAAGTACTGAAGCTTCTTTAGATTCACTTGAAAAGTTAAATCTTATGTGTAAGGTTTTTACCTGTCCTCTTAGCTTTTCAAGTTCTACGAGTGCATCAGACGTAGCATTTTCAGCATTATATCATTATCTATTATTCCTGTGCTGCTGCTTCAACTCTTTCAATTCCTTTTGGATCAGATGTAGTTCTGACTCTTTAACTTAACTGTATGTTTTCCTCAAGAGGACGCAACCTCACCAAATAGGTTGACGGCCTCCTTCACAGATTGAAAAACTAGTAGGAAAAACTATCATTTGATGTTAGATTCAAGTAAAATTTCCATCAAGCCCGACAAATTAGTTCAGCAAAGTACATGAATAATGAATATTCAGATAAGTTTGGAGACATCAAAACAGCTAATATTTTGAAGTTATGTCGAAATTACATGAAGATCAGATCAGAGAACGACTGGGCCAACATTTCTCTAACTTGTTCTTAGAGTAATGAATGTTTGATTGTTTAAACCCGAAACATGTTAATGCATGTTGTACAGTGGCAAGATATGGAAAAATAGCAATGTATGACATGGCCTAAATGCTGAGGTTTAAGAGTTTTTGATTGCCAAATGCTAGGGAATAGAGAAACTAAACATGATTCATAGCTAGAGAAACAAAATTGATCACATCCCTTTAAATGATCAATTGAATTTTAATTTGACAGTAGAATCAAAATAAGTATCTCAGCAACAAAAGATTAATCTAAACTGTCACAGTTTTCAGTATTCATCAGAAACAAAATCAGACAAAGAATGTTCCTGTCTTTTTTTTTTGAGGTCACAAAGAACAGTATTTGGCAGTACATTCAAAAGCTAAAAATATCTCAACAGGAGTAGAAAATGGTATTCTATAATTTGAGAGTAGAATCAAAACACTCATCTGAACCACAGACGCCCACTATTTCAATGATCATCAGACACAAAATTTAAAACAGAGAATTCAATTTTAACAGATATTTCTGCAATTAAATGCACAATTTTCATAGGCAACAACATCAAAAGAAACACTGTACCTAGATTAAGTCTCTGCTACACCAATCTTGCAGACTTTACTAAATTATCAATTAAAGTAATCATCGTCCAGATAACTACCAAACTCTGTCGTGTCAGGGTGCGACACAGCTCCGAACTGGACAATCTTCTCAGTATCAACCTTCAACTCGGGAGCTTCAAACCGGATCAATGCACCTTTGTTACCAAACTGATCACAATAATTCGGTGCGGAAAACACAGTAACAAGCTTCCCATCATGCTCTATTTCGTAACCTTCGTCCTTGACCTCATGAGACCTTACAATCAAATCCAATCCATTATACTTGAGAAACTTATCTGTCACGTCTACGCCAAATGTAATCCCAACTCCCCGTGGGCTCGGACCCCTTCCCGTGCCCTTACTAGGATCACTCCACAGCAGCTCACACATAACCCCTTCCGCAGGAGGCTCACGAAACCGGTCAATTGCTCTAATGTCATCGAGCGTGACCCCGTGTTTAGTAAACAGACCGCCATGCACAACCAACACCCTGTTGTTGATCACGTGAGCCAGTGGGAGGCAGCAGAAGACACCAGCAAAGAGGTCGACGAAGGAAGAGTCGAGTTTGGACTCTGTCTCGCACTCAAAACCGTACACTTTAGTCATACTCCTGCACTCGTGGTTACCCCTGGCTAGGTACAAGCCTCTGTCGACAAAGTCCCCGTTAAAGAGATACGGGTTTTCATCCGATGGAAGTCCGTTGATCTCGAATATGTTAGCGAGGTCGTAGAATTGGCCATGTACGTCTCCACAGACATTGATGTGCTTACCGTCGGGAACCGTGATTTCGACCAGAGTTGGTAATTCACGGAGTATCTCATTGGTTTGCAATAGAATTGCGCGTGCCAATCCCTTCTGTAGTGTACTTTCTTCCTTAAACTCTTTGATCATTCGTATCACGAATTCTAACGTGATACCTGATTTTAGTCCTTCCATTCTTATTGCTTTGTACAAGAGGACCGTGGTAGTGGTAATGGAGAAGAGGGAGGAGAGGGAAAAGAGAGAGATTGAAAGAATTGGGTAAATGTATAATGTATTGATTGAGAAGAAAATGATTGCAATCTGCTTTTATATACTTACTAGTGGAAGGTGCCAACAAACTCTCTGCCGACTAACTCTAACAACCTCAACTTTCCAGCTGACCAAAAAAAGAAAAAAGATAAGGAAACTACTACAATAATTTCTAATTTTCCCGCGTACAAGACCAACTGATGATTAACATAGTTACAGTTATACGAGTGCTGTAACAGCATCAATTATTCAATCAAAATAAATAATACACCAATTAATCATCAATCAATTAGTCATAATAAGCTCCTAATTATGGTAGAGAATCATAATTAGGGGATTATAATAGCAGCAACATGATCGATCGTTACTAATTAAGCAAGGCCATTTGATCTTAGCTATTTGCATGCGTGAGCATTTTCGGAAAATTCTTGTGAGAGTTCTTTTTTTACAAGTGATCCATTATAGAGTTTTTGCATGTATTACGATTGTATACAATCGTTTAATATGACTTAGAATTAGACTTTCGGTTAGAATTAGACTTACCTACCGAAAGCAAGCCTATCCACTACTACAATCTTTTAATATAGGACTTGATATTACTCTATAGTTCTTTACCCTTACTCAAATTAAAGTCCAATTCACAACTCTACTCTTTTTATATGGGACTTCGTACTAAAGCTACTAAGCTAGTCTTTGGTTATTATTATAACATCTGATATTCTAACTTAATTATAATGACCATGACATTGCATGGTTATTTCTAACAAGCTCTAAACTTAGCCAATGCCTAGGTCCTTAACTAGCTGCATATAATCCTCACATGTTCTTGTGAGTCCAAGCTTTCCTGTCTCTGCACTCCTGAAGTTGACAACAGAGCATTCCGTAACTTTACCTACTGTCTTCTTCTCTTCTACATCGTCCCTGTCAGCCATACACAAGTTGGCTTTGCTGGTTTTACACAACCTTTCAACATGTACTTGACAAGTCATAGTCGTTAAAGATTAGTATTCACTTGTTATGTTTTACTTCGTACCTCATACTTACGTTATGAGTATTGCTCCAAAGATCCTACAACCGAAAGTTTAATTTGATCAGTTGCCGATTTTTGCGTTCTTCTGTGTTTGAATGCTCATGAGTTTATGAATGTGTGCTGAAAGGTCAAATCTTTTACGATGAACTAAGGTAAAACGGTTTTACAATTCTTGTCTTGAATGGAGTTGATCACCAAGAACAAGAGCGGCCATAATAGGAACTAAATGGCTTGTACAGGCTGAAATACTGCGACGCATACGAGGACTCCTTTGTAAATTCATCATGGTTGAGGCCGGGGAAATCACAGGTCCTATCGGTACGATTCCTTGAATAGATGTTAACATATATAAAACTCTTAGTGCGTACAAAATTATATAAAATTCTAATCCGGAAACAGAAATTTCAATATCTTAAAAGATTTTTCAGCAGCAAAAGCTTCAATTTTCATCACTATAACTAATTAAGTCTCGCGTACAACAATCTTTGAGATAAAATCCTACAAACTATTGGAACAGATTGTTTCAACTTCAAGCCTAGCTAACAAATTAATTAAGCAGGTAGTAGTAAATCTCTAATAATCTTCGTCGAACATACTAGCAAACTGCACCGGGATCGTCAAAGGGTGTGGCGCAGCCGAGAACTGTACAATCTTATCAGCATCAACCTTCAACTCAGGAGCTTCAAACCGGATCAATGCACCTTTGTTACCAAACTGATCACAGTAATTCGGTGCAGAAAATACAGTAACAAGCTTCCCATCATGCTCTATTTCGTAACCTTCATCCTTAACCTCATGCGACCTTACAATCAAATCCAATCCGTTATCCTTGAGAAACTTCTCTGTCACGTCTGCACCGAATGTAATCCCAACTCCCCGTGAACTCGGACCCCTTCCACTGCCCTTACTCGGGTCACTCCACAGCAGCTCACACATAATTCCTTCCTCAGGCGGCTCGCAAAAACGATCAATTGCCCTAATGTCCTCGAGCGTAACGTTGTCTTTAGTAAACAAACCGCCATGCAAAACCAACACCCTTTTGTTGATCACGTGAGCTAATGGCAGGCAGCAGAAGACATCAGCAAAGAGGTCGACGAAGGAGGTGTTGAGCTTGGACTCGACCTCGCACTGAAAGCCGTACATACTAGTCATGCTCCTGCTCTCGTGGTTACCCCTGGCTAGGTGCATTGAATTTGGATACAAGCACTTGAACGCAAAGAGGGTGAAGATGACCTCGATCGAGAAAGAGCCTCTGTCGACGAAATCCCCGTTAAAGAGATACGGGTTTTCGTCCGATGGAAGTCCGTTGATCTCGAATATATTAGCAAGGTCGTAGAATTGGCCGTGTAGGTCACCACAGACATTGATGTGTTTTCCGTCAGGAACCGTGATTTCGACCAGAGATGGTAATTCACGGAGTATATCTTTGGTTTGCGACAGAATTTCGAGTGCAAAATCTTGGTGTAGTGTCGTCTCGTTCTTGAAATCCTTGATCATGTTAATCACGGATTCAAACGTGATACCTGATTTATCTCCCTCCATTATTGCTTTGATTTGTAAAGACACAAAATCTGTTTATTGAATAAAAAGCTAAGTGTTGGGTGTTATATATAGTGGAAGAAGACTCTGATCGGGAGTAGGAATTAGTTTTCCTAAACGGCTAAACCCAGCAGTAATCGGTAAAACCAGTTTTTTTAGGACTTAATTTTTGGAAAGTCAATTTCTACCGACTTACCAACGTAGTTCAATTGATTTATTTATTAATTTTCTCCCAAAAGTATGAAACACTGCGTTTTATTTCTCCACTTAACCACCACTGCTCTGCCGAGGGTCGAAAAATTGAAAAATTGAAAAATTGAAGATAGTTATTTCCGGAACAGTGGAAATAACAGGGGTATATTAGTCTTTTAGCCAAAAAGTGAAAAATCTTGGGGTTTCTTGGGGTCAATTCAAGCCAGCAAATTTACTCAACCAGTCATTAAACCCACACCCACTCCCACCACCCATATTCGCCGGCAGACATTCAAAGATACCACTTTTCCGACGGATTCTATGGACACCCTAGGATGGGCAGGGTGAACTCTTAGACTCTAAAAAATTAAAAAAAAAATATTGAAAGTGGCCGAAAAAGGGTTTAGGGTTCCACTCAGCGGAGCCGGAAATTACCTTGAAGGACGACGATGATGATGCATGAATCTGGGCGATGCGATCGAGGATTGGTGGTCGACGATGATGGCGGTGGTAGGATCCGGGGCGATGATGTGGATTATGGTGTTAATTGGAGGTGGATTGATGGGGGATGAAGTGATGGTCGAATATGACGTTGATAATGGTAATGATGATGATGATGATAATAAAGGTGGTGCACTGGTGCGAGGGAGAATGTGAGTTCTGAGAATGGGAGTGAGAAAGTGAAGGAAGAGAGAGAAATTGGTGGGTAGGTGACTGGATAATTGTTGAGGGTAAGTCAATAGGTCAGGTCAACGTTATTTGTCACTATTTAAAAAATAACTCCGCTGTCTTCAAAAACTCAACCATGTCATTCATTCGCTCACTAATCCACCATACTCGTCGACACCCACACATGAGGGCCCCAGTTGAGCCGCTGACTGAAAACATCCGGCTCATCGTCGGCTGCCGTTGTTGTCGTTCCTCCGCTGCTGCCGTTTTGTTCTCCATTTTGTTTATAGTTTCAGAAATTTAAACGTGAATCATGGTTCTGCTCAAATTTGAAGTATTCAAGTTTCAATTTTAATTATACAAATGGGGGAACTTGTAACATTGTTTATTAGGGTTCTTATTCGATTTGGGCCTTTATGTGGGATTTTAATGTTGAACTCGTTGATCGGTCACTGTAAATTGCTGAAAGATTGACTTGCATCAATATTTATTTCCCCTGTTATATGTTATATACATTTACCAGGCTTGTACAAAACGCCTATGCTCTTTTGTGATGTTTCACATAGCCACTGCCCATAATAAGTTACCCTCTTTTCTCTCTGTTTATTGCGTAAGTGCTTAAAACTTTCGGATTGGGTTTTAATTTTGTCAGGTAGCAATGTAGCATGTTTGCGATGGCTAGCGTCTTTGCCTTAGACACATTTTCAGTTGCGACTTGCGAGTACAAGTTGGTCATGTCAGTGGGAACAAAATTTGATGACTTTTTTGGAATTGAGTTGTAAAGGGCTAGTAATGATTGGGGATGACGAATTTTCCAACCTGTTAAAAGTGAAATTTGACTGTCACACATATAATCTAAATTCGATTAATTGATTACTGTTGATGGAATGTTTTTTTTTGTTCCCTTTCATTTGGGTGTCATACAAGAGTGGGTTGGGTTTCGAAATTATGAAACTCTTCAAAGAGTTTTTCCATAAGTATTGTAGTTTTAGCCCATTCTTACTTGCTTCAACTTCCAGTGCCTTCAATACATTTGAAAAAATATACGGTAGTTTAATAGCTGTAGAATTTTATGATGAAGTGTGTGTTCCTCCTCACTGATTAATTGGTGCAACTTTTTTCGTAGGTGTATAATCTGGTAGTTTGTGTATTATGCAGTTTATATAGCTATGATTTCTTCAGTAGTTGATGAACTTTGTTGTGTGTTTTCTGATTTCTATAACAATTAAAGGATATGAACTTGAGGATTTGTTGATTATATCAACTACTGGCCAAGAACTAAGGCTTGGAGTACTTAAGAATCCCTAAGGATACTTCACCAATATTAAAACTTACGCTCCCAAGAGATACAACTCACTCTAAGAATAAAAGGCTTAGGATATGAGCTTCAAAGACTCAGGAGATTATTCATCTTTATCTTAGAAGAACTACGTGAAACTCTCACTAGATAGGACTAAGTAATGATCGATTTACCAGGATGTCAGCTCTAAGAGCCAAATAGCATGATTATTCGGGACCACGGTTTAGGTGGTCTTCCCATTCTCTCTCAACCACAACACTTGAAGACCATAAATCACATCGACAATTTATTTGTAACCATGGCTTTCTCTTTGTCTTTCCTATTTTTTTTATTAACCCTCTTTAATTTCTCACTTTAATCCCACATGCCTTTTACCAGTTGGACTATATATATATAGTACTTTATTACTTCTCTCTCTTGAAGACCATGGTGCTCTTTTCTCAACATGGAATTTCGGGGAAGTCGGGAAGGCCATGGGTCTTCTCTTTCTCTTCCCCAAGATATTAATTTCTATATTTTCTCTCTTGAAGACCAAATAATTGTCCTCCCCTTCTTCAAAAAGATTTGTCCTGAGGCTCAAACCTTGACAATTATTATGAAAGAACACGGTGAACTCTGATCGACGCAAATGCTCTCAAAAGTGCAGTAATGCCCCAAACCATTGAGCTGCAACTTCACCAAGACCACCTTGCATTGGTGTCATCTTCTACGGACTATAACTTTCAGCTCAAAAACATTATGGAAGTCCTTGACACATCACTGTAAAGATACAGATGTGGCTTTCTCCCAAGTTAAGTCTCACTCCAAAAATGCCATCTGATTCAAAATATATGCAAGCTTTAGTTTTGACAGATCTGTTCTGTCCTTTAGGACTGTCTTGCTGCACAAATGCGCAACTAACTTTATGGATGTTTATGGTGAATTTAGGGTGTGTGTTTAAAATTAGGACGTTAGCAGAAACTCTGATACCTATTGATGCACTCCTAAACACCATCTAAATGGAACATAGAAACTACACTCTCTTGTGATTTTCTGATTTTGGACGACAAATAAAAGGATATGAATGTGAAGGTTTTTATAGTGTTTATGACGATGAGAGAAAATCCTCAAAAGAGAAGGCGATTAGGGTGCTAATCCATAGCTGATTGAGCTTCAAATCCTTGCAATGGCTAGAAAGAGGAGCTCAGATAGTGATAAGAAATCTAGTAAGAAGCACAACAATAAACATAAAAAAAAAAAAAAAAAAAACAATAAAGTACCAGAAAAACCCAGGAAAAGGGATGTGAATTGGAAACCCATGTACGAGCATTCCCATAATCGACAAACGCACTGAAAATCAAATCCATGGTCGGGATCGAGCCAATCCCTCTATTGTGTTTGTCAAATGAGGACAATGAATCAATTGGTGCAGAAACCCAGATTGAGGAGACACTTAATATGAGGGAAGCGGAGGATGTGAAGTATGCAGAAATGGAACTTGCAAAAGCTCCAATATTGAACTCCCCTTGAGCCAGGTAAAGACTCTGTAAATACCCCGATTATTCAGTTGTCTTCATAAGATATTGCGGAAAGTGCATCTATGTGGTCTGCGTCGAATGTATGTTATGTTCTAGGATCAAATCCCCCCCCCCTCCCCTCCGAAACTATAAAAGGCTTTTTATAGAGAATCTGGGGAAAAAGAGAATTGATAGGGGTTTCATGCTTGCCAGATAACATATAATTAGCTAGGTTCAACTCCATAGATGAGAGAACTGCTGTACTAAAAGGAGGATATCAATTGTTTGGACAATAAGCCCTTTAATCATAAGGGAATGGAACCCTGATATGGAGATTGGAAGAGGTTTTGTCAAAGCAGTACCTTATGGGTCAGATTAATGGATTTGGGACTCAAATTTTGGGGTGATGGATGTATAATGAAGATTGCTGGGAAATTGGTAATCCAGTCAAATGGACTGAGATATGCCAACAATTTCCTGATTCTATCTGTGTAGTAGATGATGGTGGACAATCTACTGAAATAGCAGCACAATATGAATGGAAGCATTGAAATGTGGAGTGTGCAAGGGTCTGGGACATGAGGATCATCAATGCCGGAACAAGGCGCCTACTCAGCCTAAAGAGAAAATTAAACAATTATGGGTGCCTAAAAAGGTTCAAGTGGCTTCTGTTATCACAACACCTGCACCGGCTAACTCTACAGGACTACAGCTATCCTTCCTACACCTGATAGCCTGCCGCAGACAAAATATGTTACTCCAAGCCCTGACGAGTATCAGCAACCAAATGCAAGTACTAGGCCTGTTCACAGGCAACCTATATTGACTTCTGGGATGGCACAAACACACTTTCGTTTGCTTGGATTAAGCGGCATGTCATAAGGAGCAATAGTTCAACGGAGACAACAAGGACAAATGGAATATCAAATGGAGATGTTGGAAACGGGGATATTAGCCATGATCAAGGGGCATGAATAAGCCTACCAAACAACTTGTTCAAGCAATTTATGCAATATCACAAGGTAGGTTTATTCGGCCTCTTAGAAACTAATGTGAAACCTAGTTTAATGGATAGGATTCACCTTAATATGTTGATTGGCTGGTCCTTTTTGCACTAATTCATCCTGATCGTGGAGGAAGAATCTAGTTCCCTTAGGATCACAATATCTATTCTATCAAGTTCTTGAAAATTACTGCTCAAATGATTGATACTAAAGTCAAAAATAGGTGTAATGGGAAGGAATTTCATTGCACTATGATCTATGGCCATAGTGATGCTAAAGATAGAGAGCCTCTTTGGGCTGACATTTATAATATTAGTACTGTCATTGGAAATTCGCCATGGCTTGTTGGTGGGGACTTCAAAGAGGTCGGTTAACAAGGAGAATAGAATTGGTTCCAATGTCAAACTGGCTGAAATCAACCCGTTTAGGGCTTGTCTGAACAGAAGTCATTTGAAAGATATGAAGCAATCAGGGGCTTGGTTTACATGGAACAATAAGCAGCTTGGGACAAAATAGTATACTGCCAAATTGATCGAATGCTTCATTATGTTGAGTGGTTAATCTCTTACCCTGATAGCTATGCCTATTTTTTACCCTGAGGGCAATTATGATTATTGTCCTCTTATAGTGTATCTGGAAGGAATCCAATGTCAAAGAAAACTGTGTTTTAGATATTACAATATGTGGAGCAAAGCCATTGGATTCAAAGAATGTGTTGAGGAAGTGTGGAACAATGAAGTTCAAGGGGTAACTAGCTACCAGGTTACTACTGAGCTGAAGAACCTCAAACCTAAACTAAAGGAGCTCAATTGGAAATTTGGAACAATTATCCAGACATTGTGAAAAGAACAGAGAAGGTAAAAAGAGAGTTGGAGGATATTTAGAGGCACCTTCAAGTGAATCCTATGAACTTCAATATAATGGAGTAGGAAAAGGAACATGCAATTAAATGCAGAGAGTTTCAACAGCTTTGAACAGTTACCTGGGAAAGGAGAGCAGAATTTCTTGGCTTTCTGATTGTGATGAAAACAAGTCATTTTCAGTGCTCAATTTAAAGCCAGGAAAAACAGAAATCAAGTTCTCTAGTTCAGGGACATGAATGGTCAGATGCAAGATAAGGAGGGTATTCAAAATGCATTCTTGGCATATTATCAAAACCTGCATGGAAATGATACGGCTGTGAGCAAGGTTCACAGTGCTACTGTTAAGAGAGGACCCATGATGGATGAGGAGATGTGTTCCAAACTGTTTAAACCAGTAAGTGCCGAGGAAATACGAACTACTATGTTCTATACCAAGAAATAAACCTCTAGGGCTGATGGTTACACTAGTGCATTTTTAAAAGACGCTTGGGACATTCTGGGGAAGGATATCATCAAGATAGTTCAGGATTTTTTCAGGACTGGAAAGCTGCTTAAACAACTCAATACCGCAACCATTACCCTTGTGACAAAAATCACCCAAATTCAGTCACTGAGTAGTGAGTACAGAGTTATAGACCAATAGCATGCTGTAATGCTATATAAATGCATATCTAAACTTCTGTGCTCAAGGCTAGGGGCTATTTTGCCTGATTTGATTTCCTGCAACCAGGGTGCTCATCCAAGGAAGAAATTTAGTTGAGATTGTAATGGTGTGTCAGGAGCTTGTGAGAAAGTATGAAAGGGGTTCCATATCTCCAAGAAGCCTGATGAAAATTGATATTAGGAAAGCGTACGATTCAGTGGAATGGAAATTTGTCAAGGGAATGTTAGATGAATTAAACTTTTCTAATAAGTTCAAAGAGACTATTGTGACCTGCATTACCACTGCCTGTTTCACTCTGACACTAAATGGGAACACTTTTGGGTTTTTTCAAGCCAAGAGGGGCCTTAGATAAGGGTATCCCCTACCCCCTTTGATATTCTCTATCAGCGTGGACTATTTATCTAGGATACCAAGCAAAGTTGCAGAAATGAAGAGCTTCATGTTCCATCCTATGTGCAAGTCCCTAAAATTTAACCACTTGTGTTTTGCGGACGACCTACTTATGTTCAGTAAAGTTGACCCTGCTATTATTCTGATGCTTCTAAGGGGTGTTGCCACATTTTCAGAAGCTTCGGGACCGAGCATGAACAACAGCAAGTCGGAAATCTACTTTGCAGAGATGACCGATCACCAGATGGCAGAGGTACTACAAGTTTTAGGATTTAAAGAGGGTCACCTCCCCTTTAAATACTTGGGTTACCAATTGAATCCAGGAAGCTTGCAGCTTTGGAGTGTAACATTCGGAATTTATGATTGAGAAGGTGGTTGCCAAAATCAGAGGATGGGGAGCTAAGAAGTTATCTTACACAGGTAGAACTGTCCTGGTTAATTCAGTGCTACTTTACTTGCACTCCTACTGGGCTAGCATTTTTATAATACTAAAATCCGTCATGGTGGAAGTGATGGCAATTTGTCGGAACTACCTGTGGGAGGGTGGTGAACATTACATGAAATCTCCACTCGTGGCATGGAGTGAAATCTGTAAACCAAAAAGACAAAGCGGCTTAGGATTCAAAGACAGCTTGGTTATTGCTTGTATTGCTAAATATTTCTGGTGGCTCTACAAGGAGGACCATCTTTGGATAAAATGGGTCAATCAGGTTGATCTGAAGAATGCAGACTGAGGCAGCTACTCCCGAACAATGACAGTAGCTGGAACTGGAGAATGATTTGCAAAATAAAAGAGAAGATGAGTGCAACGCTCAATGGTGGAAAATGGATAGGAACTGATAAAGAATTTACATTGAGGGAAGGATGTAATTGGTTAAAAGGAGACGCTAACCCTTTGGCTTGGACTAACTTTGGTGCATACCCAAGCCTTGTTTCATCGGTTGGCTTGCTGGAGTAGGGAAGCTACTAACAAAAGAGAAATTGGCTAGGTTTGGGATTTGTCAAGGCAATCTGTGTATAATCTGTGGCCAAGAAGTGGAGAATCACAAATGCTTATTCTTCGGATGTTCATACTCAAAGATATGCCTCGAAATCCTTTCTGAGCATCTGAATATAAAGATCCCTGTGCAAGGAACTATCTACTGGAGCAGTAAGCAGAGACAAGGTTCGAAATTTTTAAAATTAGTTATTCCTAGCTGTATCTATGGACTCGTCTATCACATTTAGAGGGCAAGGAATCTGACTCGGATAGAAGAATGTACTACAAATCTACAATGCAGAGATTAGTAGTTGATAATGTTCTAAATGAGATGAAAATCGGCATCAATAGCCAGAGCTGTAAAGTAAAAAGGAAAGATAGAGAGTGGCTTGCTAGTATTGGGATGTGCTAAGGCACGTTATATAGGCTGTATACTGTATTGAGGTTGGTTTTTTCCCCCAACCTTTGTTCTATAATATCTCTTACATTTTTACAAAAAAAGAAAAAAGAAAAGCGAACTAAGGTTTAGACTTAAAGAATGTTGAACACCCCTAAGCAAACTTAACCAAGATTAGACTCAAACTCCAAAAGGGATAAACCCCTAAGCAAACTTGATAGTGATAATTTGCTTAAAGAATGTTGAGTCGGCCAACCAAGTTGTCAAAGAAGCGATAGCTTCAATGATATGAGACAATTTGTGTAATGATCAAGTCTAGTAATGTTGAGGCTGTCGTTTGTCGCTGCTTTATGACCATGGACATAGATTCTTGTTAGCTGCATACACACTTGATTCACTGTGATAAACGGTGAGAAGGGAAAAAAGCTAATGCAAATGAGATTTCGTGTTCACAAGTTGTCTTTGGTGTCTCAAATCCCTACTGTATCTATTTTACTTAATACTAATGTCGGCTCGAGGTGATTGCTATGACGCGTAATTTTTGGTCTTTCATGAATTTATGTAATAAAAGTATCCAAATTAGAATTTCATGATAGCCGACCCTAATCATTTTGGGAATAAGGCTTGGTTGTTGTTGTTGTTGTATCCAAATTAGAATTTCATGAGTTTATATAACCTTATTGTTTTCCTCGTTTGCTGGTTTCTCATTGCTTGAGGGCCCTAGAAGGATTCAGTACAGATACTGCAACTTTGGCACTTCGTTGACTATTAGCATTTGCTTGGCATCTAACATTATCATTGACTCCTTTGTCACATTTTTTTCGGATTAATGAAGGAAGTGAAACTTGTTTGAGCAAGATGAGCTATTTTTAATTTCTAGAAATCCAAATTGAATGTGGATTGCGAGATTTCAATATAACGGGGATGGGCTGATTTCTGTCTCGTGAATATGACCTCAAAATTATTTATAGACAAACATATAGTGTAAAACATTTGCGAACTTTTTCATAGCGAGAGTGTATCACTAATTGCTACTTATCCATGTGTAGTTAGGTAAGATTGCCTACTGTATCTCTAAGAACTTAAATTTTATTAATGCCTTACCATGCATGCTATCAACTGTCAAGCCATCAATTCAGAAATTCCAGAGATAATTCGAAGTGTTTCTGTTTCATTTTTCTCATTAGTTGTGGCCTTTATGGATATAGGGTAGAGCTTTTACCAGCGAGGCACCAGAGTGTATCGCTGGTAATTTTATAGCCAATGATGATGTAATTTTATCTCAACAAATGTCAGATTAACTGACTAAATTTCATGTGTATAGGTGATCCAGGAAATGGGATAAGTACACAATGTGCCAAGATTGTGGAGAGTTGGGACATTTCGATTTACCCACTTTAGTGCTGGAGATCCGTTAAGACATGAGACATCATCTGCGAATTAAATTGGGTACGAATGCCATTTCTTTCATCTGATGATTGTATGATCTTTACTTGCATCTTGAGACAGATATATGACTTCAACCATTCATTCTTAGTTCCATGATTGTTGATATTGTAAACATGGGAAAATTATCCCTTCAGAGGTTATAGCAAAGTTGATCCAGAAAGTCATCAGATCTGGAGAATATCATAAGTACCTTGTTTATAGATTCCCATGGACTGGAAAAAATTGGTTGGCATATGAATGCATTGTGAGTTACTTTTGCTCTTTGTTACATTACTAAAGTAACAAGATATCATGGATAGATGAGGTGAGTGAGTCCATGTTGTCTTACCCCTGAGTAGCACATTGTCGAGGACTCACAAGAGTCGCAACATTCCTGGTCATCTGATTCACTCATTTTGGGTTTGAAGCTCCTTTCATTGTGATATAGATCTTTGAGAGCTTGTTTGGATAGGGGATTTGGAAGGGTAGGGAGAGGGAGGGGAGTATGTTCCTTTGTTTGGTTAAAGGTTTGGAGGAGCGCAATGGAGGTGATTGGAGTCCTTTAACTCAATCTCTTCATTGTAGTGGAGATTTGGAGGGTTAATGGAACATGCCTCCTTGTCTCCCCTCCCTTTGCCTCCCCCATCTCCTGCTCCCCTCCCTTTCCCTGTGAGTTTGTATCCAAACACCGTGTCAGGAAAGACATACCCTCCTAGCCTAGGTGATTTATACTACTAATAGAGTCCCCTATATGATTCGATGCTTTACAAATTTGTGCCACCATATTTGATCCGTTGCTGTCAATGTAATATTGGAACTGACCTTGACATGCTCCAATTATTCTCAGTTTCTCACATTTGTGATCTTAATTTGGCAGCCAACGATTGTATGATTTGAATCCTAAACGAAGAACAGCTTTGCAGATCCTGGCCTTTTCAATTTTTTTTTTTTTTCCGTCCTCCGGGAATACTAATACTACAGTAATGACTTTTTCTGAAGGCTGACCAGCTATGAAATGTGAAGGCAGTACTGACAGCAACTGTAATAATACCTACCCTCTCGAGACTGCTTTTTCTTGCTTCTAGATCGACTACTCAGAAGTCCACTCTTGAGCTCCTCCGAAAAGATTTTGAGCAATTTCTCGCTTATTTCATCGTGCAATTTCTGCCGAATCAATCTAGCAACTAAACAGGTAAATGTTCATTCCCTTTTCCGTATTATTATAATTAGAATGTTGTTTTTCCCCATTTGATCAAATTTCTGATTTCTGTTCATTTTATATGGTAATTTTTAACTTGAAAACACTTTGGGTGAACTCTTGTTGATTGAAAGATCAGATGGAAAATTTGCATAAAGAAAAAGAAAAGGAGGTACTATGAGCCCTCTGGAAATCCCTTATTTGCCAATAAAAATGTTGACGTCTTTGCTTCTCATTGCATTGGAAGCCGCAGGCGATGCCTATTTGTATTAATCATAAATTCCGAAAATTTCAAGTCAAAGTGGCGCCTCCAATCTACTAGAGGGTCCTGAGGAAAAATAAAGTTGCTTCCCTGGTTATTAGGCTATTTACATTTGCCGTTGGTGCAAATTTCCCACACATTCAAATCAAACCAAAGTACCTAATAAAACAGAGGGATTTGATTAAAAATGTTGGACCAGGCGAATAAAGAGCTTTGAGTTTAGTTGAGTTGAGTTGATGGAATACTCCACTAGTTGAGTTAGGCTGTTCTATAGTTTATTTGGAGCAATTCAAAGATGAGTGATGTTGCTGCTCCTGCTGTTGCATCAGAGTAACCAATGGAGTCAACATTCACGAGCATGTAATCATCTTGCTTCGTTTGATGATACGAAGATTGTCGTTAAATCCTATCAAATTACCATAGAATACTACCTAAAGTAGATAGGATAAGTGGGTATCGAACACAAGGAAGAGGGGGGGAGTCTACAATGCTATTCTAATGCGGAAACGAAGTAAACAAAAAGAAATAAAAACAATAAAAAGGGGGGTTTTTGGTTGGAAAGTTGAGTAAACGAGAACTAAGATATCAAATTTACTAAGGCGACTCTCGGTGATAGTATAATCTAACACCCTAATATAGCAAGTTTTACCTCTCTCTAATTATACCAATTAGATAATCCCGGTTTTCACCAATTAATCCTCTTTTATGGGGAATTTGAGCAACCGCTACCAAAGTCCCCTCCTTTAATCCTAATTTGTCTAGTGACCACTCAAACAA
>JBBYHQ010000009.1:3356048-3372815 GCA_038382645.1 Spergularia azorica
GCATATATATATTACTTCCTAAATTATCTCCAAAAATAAAATGATTTGATATGATTCAGATTATCTCGTCCAAAATTTTTTGCGGAATTATCTTCTAAAATCTTAAATCCTTTATATTTAACTTTGTTAATAAAAGTATCAAAAAAATCTTAAATCCTTTATATTTAACTAATCTTAATTTTCGGCAATTAGAAGTCCCAACGTTCGAGATGACCTTCGGGTTACTTACTTCTCTTGATAGGTGGTTAATGTTTGGTTTCCATACACGGGCCGGAGTCCGGAAATTGAGGTTGAAATGCGAAAAATGTCTTATTGGATTGAAATGGAAGGAGTTTTTTATTCATGTGAAAAAGTGATCATGCTTTTCATTAGGCAAATCAGATGGTTTAGTAGTGTCCATAACTTTAACAGATTAAACTAACAGAGAACATCAAACTATAAAAGCACAAATGGTGAGAGTGATTAATGGATAGCAAGTCATACTTCACTGACAGAAGTGACAAGAAAGTTTGGGAACCTTGTGTGAGAGGACGATTGGGTTTGGGGGATTTGGATTCTTGAAATTCATTGGTGTTTGAGGTACAAAAGTTGCAGATATAGTCATATAGATGTTACTTTTCCAAGGATGGTAGTGTATTTGCTGAGAGTTAGCATTAGTAGCATCAGCATGTGTAGGCCTACTTTAGTCTCGGTACCGCATTCTTTCCAAAATACTTGTAATAGGAACCATTAAGTACTTTCCTATATATTCCTTGTTTCGTAATGGAGAAGAGGATGTTGATTGATTTTGATAGTAATTTGTATGCTCAATGAAACAAGGAAGGACAAGTTCCTTAAGGATTCTTGATGATGTCCATGTTGTAGTCTGAAAAACCAAACCCAATAGTTTATTCAGGAAAGGTCAAGCAGAAGTCAAGTTTCGATTTACTTCTTATTAGCCTTGTGAATGTCATAGTGTTTAAAATCTTGAATTGAAGAACACTCTTCGTTTCAGTAGGAAACACATAAATAGTCTAAGCTTTGAATATGTATCCTGCTGGAATAAAAGATGGGTGTTCTTGCTGGACCAACAGCCAACAGATTGTGACATATATATGCACAGCTTTATAAAAGTAGACAGCCTAGTGACATTGAACTTTGGCTCACAATAAACTGAAGCGAAACATCTGTTGTTATGTAAGGCGTAAGCTGTAAGGAACCTACTTGCAAGTCTTGTCTTGTACTGCTGATACGAAATATGTGCTTCATTTAGAATCGGAACACTTCATAAATGTATGCTAGCTATTAGATACAAAGATTTTCATTGGCTTGAGTCTTTTCAGTTCTCATGCTCTTAAAACGTTATATTCTTCAGACCTTCAGAAGTAGTCTTTCTTTCTCCTTTAAATGAATATGGACATATGGGTGATGTGGAACTAGCTCATGTAATCAAAATGATGCACTTTCTTTCCTTGATAACTTCCAGTTTCTTTAAATTGTCATTCTTTCATGTGGATTCATTTTTAGTGAAATTTGATACTCTTTGAAACTATGTACATACACTCTAATATTTGGTAAATTTTAAATCTTGGGGAATTCACTCTGATGATTTCTTTCAGGATCCTCTGAAAAATGGCGTCTTGGCAGTTCAAACACTTCGCAACAACATGATGGCAGCAACTCTTCTAGCAACCACAGCCATCACTCTGAGCTCAATCATCGGTGTATTTGTGAGCAACACATCAAATGTCAACAACACATCATCCAGACTAGTGTATGGTAACAAAAGTGCTATTATATCATCAGTAAAGTATTTCACTCTCATCGTCTGCTTCCTTGTAGCCTTTCTCTGTAATGTTCAATGCATTAGATACTATGCGCACGTGAGCTTCTTGGCTACATTGCCTACATCACAAGGCAAAAGAGAAGCCATGGAATATGCTGCTCGATCTTTGAACAGGGGGAGCTTGTTTTGGTCGATTGGCTTGCGAGCCTTCTACTTGTCTTTCCCTCTCTTCCTTTGGGTCTTTGGGCCAATCCCAATGTTTGTTTGCTCTTGCATAATGTCTGTCGTATTGTATTTCCTGGACACTACCACCAGTTTCACCCGGCAACTTCATTGTGAGTCCTTAAAAGTGAAGCATGACAATGGGATGGAGTCACCTCTTTCTGTATAGATGGCAATGCAATTTCTGGTTTAGTGGCTGAGTCTCGTTTCTCTCTGTCAATTTAGTTTTGCATTCAGGTATTTCACTTTATGCTATTTGTGTCGAATGCACAGTTGCAGTGTGTATATTTCCTAAGCTATGAAGATTTAGTGTATATATTTACTGTGAGGGCGCGGGTGTATTACTCTATATCTATCCTCAATGTACCAATTCCCACATCTGTTGTTCAACATACCTTCGCCATGAAAAGCTGAGAAGAAAGTCCTTATGACCTTACACATTTCCACGTCTTTGCTGAGGTTGTATAGATAGTGTTACACATTCATTTATGTCACTCTTTCTACAGTAGTGAACAAATGAGTTCTGGCAAGAAGCTCGTTAAAATTACATGAAAGAGGGATACATAAGTCTAGAGGAACAATGAATGCTAGAACATAAGTTCTTGGAGAAGATATACTCAGTCATCACCTTTACGTAAACAGTAATAGGTTTAACTCAGTAATACCTCTAATAAATAGCAAACCAGAGGGTCAAGTGAACATGCATGTTGATTTAGCCTGGACCTGGAGAACTGATTGAACATAGCAGCTTGGACTGGGAAAAATAGTGCAGACATAGGATTGGAGGTCCGATGGCTTGATGGTTAAGTGAGGCAAGTAAGATTGTGTCCGAGGTGAAGAAAAGGCTGGTAAATCAAAAGAGAATGTGACTTTGTCGAAATGAAATTGGGCTTGGCGGACTCCAGGATCTAGTTCGGGTCTTGAGCTCTTAGGAAGATGATATACTAAAATGGTGGCAGTGAAAGATTTATACATTACACCCAAACACATTTTGTGATTTTGATGAGAAGAAAACAGATGTGGATATAAACTAGTTTATTGAAATTATTGTTACCTATTTTGTAGAAGTGTCAACAATTATGTCTTATTAATGTAAGATATGTGGAATTATGTCAGTCCAATCATCTGCATGTCTTTTGTGCCTTTCATTTTCCTTTTAATATTATCTTTCTGGGTTAGTTTGTGCCCAGTCTAACCAAAAAGTAGGTCTGATTTCATATCAAACCTTCCACATCCAACAATAAAAAAGTGAGAAGGAATAAACTTTGAGCATCAGGTTCAGCTTAGAACATTACAAAAAAAATGTAAGCCATGATAAAGTCCACTAATGTTGTGTCCATTATAACAGCAAAGGGCCAATTGCAGACAATGTCCAACTTCCAGATAAGTTGGGCGCACTTGGCATATAAACATGAGCATATTCATGGTGTTTTGTTGCATTGCAACTCCTTAAACTATAAGCACAAAAGGCAAAAGGAGAGAAGAAAGCATTTGTGATGACTAATGAAATGTTTTTGGATTACTTATTAGTTCCATTAGGATTGTTAGTGCTGGGAATATACCATGTCTGGCTTCTGTGCACCATTATACGGAATCCGACTCGCACTGTTATCGGACTTAATACGATGAGCCGGCATCGTTGGGTTTATCATATCATGAGGGTTAGTCCTTTTTTCTCTTTTTATATTTTAATGTTTTGATTCAATTATTCACAGTTGGACCACCATCTTTACTCTAAAAAAGCATGGTAGATAATGTATTGTGTACTGTCTTGGTCAGCTTCATGTTCATATAGTCCTGGATGACATGCGTGTAGTAATCTTGCTATTTCAAATTTTCTGCTGATGCTACATATGGATAGAAAACGATGATTAGCGTTATATATAATTTGTATCTTTTCTTCTGTTGCTACGGTTTTGTAATTGTTCCATCACTTCATACAGCTCTCTTCCTGCCGAACTTTGATATTGCAAGACCACTACACTAGCTAGACTGCTTTCAATCTCAGAACTTCAATATGTCATCCTCCATTCCCCTGCTATCATTATTGTTGCCTTTGTCACTATATCCGAAAATCTAATTGCATTGGAAGAGTTTGACCGACATGTTGTGCTTCTGCTTGACAAGTTTACTTACTAATTTGGAATATGTTGGCCATATAATGTATTTCAGTGATAGGTTTTGATAGCTTACTGTTTTAAGGTTGCATTACCAGATTCTTACCTCCAGCTAAGAGTCTAAGACAGAGCTTTGGCAACGTTCAGAATTGAAAACCCATCATTTTGACTTTTAAAAAGGCGGACAGATCAACTTATATGATATTTGATCAGCCTAACTGTATTCTTACAAGTCTAGTCTTCATCTCCTGTTTGATACCGACACATGATTATCAGGTGTTAGGCTCTGTATAGATTACGTCTTATCATAAAACTTCAACTCCAGTCAGATTCTAATTCTGAAGTGAACATATTTTTGCAGGATCAACCCAGGAATGGAATTTTGGGTGTACAAACATTACGGAATAACCTAATGGCATCAACACTTTTGGCAACCATAGCCATAACATTAAGTTCTCTAATCAGTGCTGTTGTCAGCAGCTCGAGTAAACCAAGTACTGTGATATACACCATTCACAATGTGAAATACTTTTGTGTTCTGGTATGCTTTCTTGTAGCATTCTTCTGCAATATGCAATGCGTGAGATACTATTCGCATTCTAGTTTCCTTCTAAATGCCCCATCGTCTGAAGGGAGGATGGGAGATGAGTATATTGAATACGTGGCCCAAACACTAAACCGGGGAGCCCTCTTCTGGTCCCTCGGATTGAGAGCATTCTACTTCTCATTCCCTCTCCTGCTCTGGATATTCGGCCCTGTTCCAATGTTTGCTTGTAGCTGCTTGATATCATTCCTGCTCTATTTCTTGGATTCAGCCAGCTCTGCCCTGCGGTATCTTCCCAATGGTCATTTAGACGATAAGGCAGCACACATTCATGATATTGAATCAATAGTTGGCTCAATGTAAGTGCTGCTAACTCTGAACCGACGTGTTTTACTAAGAAAATGCAGAGTTGTGCTGTTAGATTGATCAGTAGACCCTTAAGTGCTTAATTGATAGTCAGTAGTTGTATCATCTTTTCAGTACTAGCTATGTTTTGTTCATACTCCAAAGTGCAATGAACGTCTCTGCTGATTAACAAGAACTTGGTATCCATTTAAAAAAAACAAAAGGATTCAAGTAAATCAGCAAATCAGATTACAGTGGCTTTTAATTATTATTGTACTGTTCAGTGAAATGAACGTCTCTGCTAGAATTTGAATTACACACTGTGCACTCATTTTGAACTGGATTATTGGCTCATTAGTTGCGAGTTGCAACTATGTTAGTTATGAGGTGTAGGTTTTTGCAGCAATCTTTCTTCGTGGAATCCAGAGTAATAAGAATGAAAATAACGTAGAAGTGCATATAGAGTTCAGTGTAGTGCTGTTGTAATATAGCTCAAACAGTCTGCGATATGTGTTTCACTGATAAGTCTTTTATGTGCGCGTTTGTGCACTCACTTAATGGCCTTCATGTTTTTTACACACATAATCTGATGATCATTTATTCTCTGACATTTTCTTGTTGGCTTCAGTGGAACTATACCATCAGAGGACGAAGGCCCTTACTGGTCACTCCTGGGAAGCAGCAGGATGGGCTCTACCACTGATACTTCCATTTGAAATGGTCTGGAAATTAACTGAACCAATTTTGATTTTGAACACGTATAATTCAACCATTTGAACCACCTTATGGTCTATGGAGTAATCAGGTTATGGATTTTTGACGATGAAGCTACATAGTAACGACCAATAAGCTTGATAGGTAAACTAGCTAGATGTATGTATATGTTCTACCTGGCTAATTGTTTACAGGTAAAGGTCATTGGCTCACTGCCTAGACCACAGTCATTTCTCAGACGAATCCTGAACATTTCATGTTTGTACTAAAGACTCATTTCTGATGTTTGTACTAATCTAAATGCTGCCTCATGATATGAGGCCATACAATGTCTGATCTCAAGTTTTTTAAACAAGACCACAGCTTTCTTCGAAGAAAAGAACCGAAAAAAAAAAAAAAAAAAAAAAACAACCACCACCACCACCCGGTACTCGGCAGTCGGCACACAGGGAAACAAAATGCCATAATATGAAAATCCTGTAAGAGGCTAGCTCAGAGTATACCGGTTAACATATTGTACTCTTCAACCAAAGAAACGTGAGATTTGGATCAATTCACAACTACAAGGCTAAACAATGCCTAACTGAAGTGTAAGCAAAAAAAAAAAAGTTGGCATATAATCTCCAAATGACCAAATGCATCATTTATTTGATTGTTTTTGACGGATTATTGTTTTGATGTTATCTCTATACCAAATGAAATATCCACTTGACCATCGAAACGTGATGAATGAAGAGAGTAACACGTATAGGTGTCGTAATCAGAGGGAGCAACTTAACTACTCACTTGTCATCACTCGTGTGTTTGGTCGTTTGTCTGGTGTTAGTGTGTATGTGGTGGGAAAATATCGAGTAAAATAAACCATGGAAACTCCGTCATCTGTATCCAAGCCTTTATTCAATGATAAAGCAATTATATTCTTCGTCTTTAGCGCAATGATTTAACTTTGCTGATTCAACCACTTTTGAAAAATATTGCACCTTATCTTCCCTACTATAACACCACAAAGTCCAAAACACACTAACTACCACTTACACACACAACATATATTGCTAGATAGTGATCGGAGGAAAGTTGATGGTTTTGAGCTTAGAATAAAGAATGATTGTGAAGATTGTTTTTGAGAAGATAGACGAGGCGTTTTTAGACTATACGTTAGTTCCTGCAGGACTGCTAGTGCTACTAGTATACCACGTCTGGCTTGTGCACACCATTTTACGGAATCCTACACGAACCGTGATCGGCCTTAACCGTGTCAGCCGCTACCAATGGGTTTGCCATATGATGAGCGTTAGTTCCTCTCTCCTCTTCTCTTTAGTATCACTTTTTATGCTTAATGATAGATCAATCATTGCACTTTTCAACTGTAGCTTAATTAAAGCTTCAAGCTGTGCAACCAATTTTTGTTATTTTGTAATGATATCTAGAACAATTTCCTGACTGGTGCTTATGATAAGTCCATAAGTTATCGTATTGTGTTTACTGCTCTTAAATTGTAGGCCTATGTGGCTATGTTCTTTTTTTTTTTAGGGGAGCAATAATCTTACTGCATGTTTAGGTCATTGATTTGATTGTTTAGTAGGTTGAATTCCCGAAAGGGCGTCTGTTTCGAAATTTTAGACAATGATGTATGGCAATTTGTTTTCGATATCATAATGAATGATTGATATGGCCTGATACATGGTATCTACGACTTAGATGTGACATTACTAATTATTACATAGGGTTACATTGAGCTGACTAGCTAATAGCTACTGTCAACATTTCTATAACACGGTGGACGTTAATTCGCTGATTAGCCTTAATAATAGTAGCCGTTGTTCGAACTCTTTGATCAGTTGATGAGATTATATGCTGTAGTCTTTGGTGCCTTTCCCCAAAGTGATCTGGTACTGTACTTTGATTCATCATACGTGATCTTTACCATATATTTTCATGTTCTGTTTCATGATTTCGTCTCTCAGCTGCACCATTCATTCGAGTGAAACCTAAGACATTATTCACCTTTCCAGGAATTCGTCACACCATATTACGTATATATGTTTTTCTGAAAAATTTGGTGGACTATATAACTAGTCATACACTCATACTAGATGTACTTAGAAGTTAGAACTAGTAGACCCGGGTCAACTGAGTGTATGTACAATCGATCATATTTCGCCTTCGGTCCCTCCATCTCTGAACTGGAAATGATGTTTACAGGATCCACCGAAGAACGGCATTCTTGCAATACAGACACTGCGGAACAATCTGATGGCATCAACATTATTGGCAACCATTTCCATAACATTGAGCTCCTTAATCAGTGCTGTTGTTAGCGGGGCAAGCGACAGTCTTGCTCTGACATATACAATTCACACTGTCAAGTACTTTTCAATTCTAGTATGCTTTCTTGTAGCATTCCTGTGCAGTATGCAATGCATCAGATACTACGCCCATGTTAGTTTCTTGATCAATGTCCCGTCACCCGAAGGAAGGGACGAGTTTGTTCAGTTTGTAGCTGAAAAATTAAACCGCGGTAGCCTGTTCTGGTCTCTAGCATTGAGGGCATTCTACTTCTCCTTCCCTCTACTGCTGTGGATATTCGGACCAGTCGCAATGTTTGCTTGTAGCTGCGTCATGGTGCTTTTGCTCTACTTCTTAGACACTGCTAATTCGGACTCAGCGAATCTCCCCCACGGTCATATCCACCACTACAGCAAATACGATGAGGAATCAAGAGGTGATATGAAGTAAGTGTTACATTTCGTTTGCATTCGTGATTTAAATTGGCATTGTCTTGTATAGAGGTTCTACAATTACCGCTTTCTCGTAACATCGTGATCGAAATTCCTTGAATAACCCCATTAATAATGTGTCTCTTAGCAGGGTAGTTGCCGAAGCTGGGGACGAAAACATCTATTCGTCGCTACTACAGAGTACAAAGCACGCACCTGCTTAAATTAAGACTAATGTGCTAGGTAGCAGCAAGTTTCAGCTCCAAATGTCGATGCTTTGCAGAATAAAATACAAAGCAATTACAGTAATAAGAGTCCAAAAGCTGAAGAGAATTTAGCAAGCAAGATGAGTATAATTTTGCTATATTCTTCTTGTTTTCACGATGAAGCAAGCCAATAATGATAATTCTATGTAATGACACTTTCTATTTTCTTTTCTTGATAATGTCACGCTGAACCAAAGCTGTAGAAACTAGAAAAATGTACAACACAAAGGCTCATATGAGACTCGTACTCGCACGCTGATACAAAACATGGCATGCAAGAACGAACACTTGCACGTTAAACAATAATTCAGACCGAGTCCCTTTCTAAGCACAATACCAAAACCGTACCTAAACAAAATTCCTTCAATTTATGAGGGAAAATTCTATCATCCTATATAATTTTAATCGCTTTGAATCGGAATAAAAACGATGGTACAAATAAAAGGGCATATCCGCATATGAAAGACCCTACTACCGTACCTTTGGCAGACAATGAATGGTGTAACCACTGCACCGTTGTCTCCTATATATAGACACGGTAAATTTGAGTTCTCCGTCGAGAAAGATTTCGTACGGAATTGAAGGGAATGCTTATTTTTCACTTTCATTTTTTCATTTGTTATAAAACTGATAGATTTGTCAAAGTCTAGTCATGAACCCGGCGTTCAACATGAGAGAAAGGAGCGACGCATAGTCTCAATAACGTGGTTGCATTTTAAAGTCAATTAGCAATAGTAAAGTACTCATGTAAACTGTAAATTCAAATGCTAGATATCCAACGTTTAAACAATAAAACTTAAATTGTCTGATGTTTTGAATTCTCTCACGGTAGCTCGAATTTACTTATTACTATCAACTATTCAGCACAATTGATTTGTGTATCACAATTTAATTTTACGTTCATTATTTTTCAATGCTATAAAATATTACTACCATTATTACCTTATCTTTAAAAAAACATCTTGAGAGAAATTATTTTTGACTAAACATTAGACAAGTACTACAATGACCCTTAAATTATAATTTTTTTTCAATTTTTGTTATGTCATAATGTCACTCGTTTATGTGTAAGACCTCTTAAATGTCAAATAGGAGTTGTTGTCTACTAATCGGTGAAAGTAGCAAATTGACCCTAAAACTTTACTCAATTGTGCAATTTACCCCTTTAACTTTCATTGGTAGCAATTTACCCGTTTTCCTTTTCCTTTATGTGCAACTTTCATTGGTAGTAAAATTTTGGGGATATATTGTTACTTTCGCCCCTTAAAACGTCTACCCCAAGCATACTGCAAATGAGGATCATCTGTCCCAATTTATGTTCCACTCCATGTACACCTGTAATTAGAATCTAGGAATTCATTAAATAAAAAAAAAAGTAAAATGATTTTCTTAAGGTTATAATATGAATTTCCAAACTTGTGATTAGAAACGTATATATCCGCCGTGGCTTTCTCCTTACTTCCTACTCCACTTCCTTGTAATAATTTTTTCTAGTAGTTCACTATTTCTATCGAGCCGTCACGTGGGCAAGTAGGGAACAACAAAATTCAAGTTACTATGAAAGTCCACGACGAATTTCCTTTTATAAAATCCAGACTCCCATGAGCACAGTTGTACTAGTAACTCTGCCAATCATATTCCAGCTTCAAAAACTCGGCATTTATAAATGTCAAATACATGTACTTCCACAGATCTGGCATTGATTTTTGAGCTCCTGACTACTGAACTTGACCCCTCCCCAAATCTAAGATCCATTGGACTTTTCTGCAACATTCATGCATATAAATCTATCTTTCTTTCAATATTATTATTATTTGCCTAATTCGCTACCTTCTCAAATCTCCATGTCACGCTTCCCCTTGCTTTTGCTTTGAGAATTACACTCCACACTCTTTCAAAACCTCTTATATCAGTCTCTTCCCACTTTACTCCATCTACTTGGTTTCCTTCTAATTTACTGATCATCTATCAATCAACTAGAGTATTGTTGCTCATTGATACTACAATAATCATCGTTATTTTCTAAATCGTGTATATGGTTTAAATGCATATATAGATCGTTAATTTGTTACAATTTATAAATGGACCCGCAGCTAGTACAAGTACAAGCTACGGGTCTACCATTACCAACAAACCACTTTCTTACAACAACGGCCGCAATGACGGCCATAAACCACGTTGGGCCAGGGTCGGCCGAGTCCTCTCCGAAGTCATCCCACCACGCAGACTGGGACGAGCCGCTAGCAGCACTCCCGGGGGCGAAATTACGACTAATGTGCAGCTACGGAGGCCACATTATCCCACGTCCACACGACAAAAGCCTCTGCTACGTAGGAGGGGAAACACGAATGGTAGTCGTAGAAAGAAGCTCAACTCTACATGAGCTGATGTCTCGGCTAGCCAGAACACTACTAGACGGCAGGCAATTCACAATGAAATACCAGCTCCCTAACGAGGAGCTAGACTCGCTAATCTCGGTAGCCACAGACGAAGATTTGGAGAACATGGTCGAGGAGTACGATCGAATCATGGCGGCCGCTTCCCCTTTGAAGCCGTGCTCCGGTAGGCTGCGTTTGTTTCTGTTTTTTGCCAAACCCGAGACGGCCGTGACAATGGGATCGTTGCTGGACGATGCCAAGTCCGAGACTTGGTTTGTTGATGCTCTTAACGGGGCGAATATGTTGCCTAGAGGCTTGTCTGATTCCGCGGCCATGGATGATCTTCTTAGTCTTCGTAGTGGTGTCTCTGACCCTGCTCCCCCGCAGACTGTTGGTGGTGCCTGCTCTGATGCTTCTGCTCAATCAAAGTTAATTACTCCGCAGGTAATTTTATGGATCATCAGTACTTTTATTTCCTTGATCTTTTACACCTTACTATTACAGATCAGAATTTACACGTTAATCTTGTTTTAATTGCGTAACACTCAATGCTTATAAACTCCAAAAAAAAAAAAAAAAAACCGTCCTTATTTTTATCTAGAAATTTTAAGCTCTACTAGCTTAGGTTCTCTCCAGAAGTATGTAAAGAACACTTCAATGAGATTATGATAAGTGTAACCTCATGGGAATACGTACCCCTTGACTTATAAAATGTGAATGACAATGCACATGTCTACATACTTCCGATATATGCTGCAGTTTTTAGGTAGGAAGTTCATGAGAATGAAATGTTTGTGATTATTGAAATCATTATACCCATGACTTACTACGATTCTACGGAGTATATCGATCAAAGGTTTGGTGATTGCTTGATGATACGTTGATGATTTTATCCTATTATTAGAACTATTATTAAACGCCTTTTGTACGTTTGTAATCTTTTCGTGCACTAGGCTAATTACAACCAAATGGTTGTTTGTCAAATTTCCATTGACTAATCTAGAGACTCTTTTTTGACGAAAACACATAAATCCACTTTTCAAATATAAACAACAGGAGATTACTCCATTTGTCTCCATAAACAAATGTAAACACAAGAAGAAAATTTGCCTATGGTATCAGTACTAACTGCTACTTATGGCGGTATGGGTGTTATGGCCAACAGGATGTACATTCAATACAATCTATATTGCCAGATTCGCCCATGCTCGAAACCACCACATCATCTTACGACTCGTCCACCTCGTCCCCGTCCATGGCGCACCTACCACCAATCAGTGTCCGGACAGAAGAAAATGGAAATATCACTAGGCTGCAAGATGAAAGGAGGGGTGGACCATCATTGGAAGAGCAATTATCCTTCCAACTGAGAGTAACTCCTCCCCTTCCAACAGCTATTTTAACACAGAGTGCTGTCTCAGCTACTCATGCTAATAATGGAGGTGGTGACGAAAACAATTACTCAAATCGCGCTATATCTGATGACGAGAGGTCAGACCATGGGGTTCATGTTGCATCAAGGAAGCCACCTCTGCCTCTACCTTTGCAGCCTGTGCAACATCGGAATACTGGATGCTTCAATTTACCATCCCCTGACTCGAAAAATCCTGGTGGTTATAATCTGCCCTCTCCTGATTCTGTCAGAAGGTAATAATCTACTGTAAAATTATCATATTTTAAGCCTGAACAACATATGCAATGAAGTACTAAATTCGGACTTATCTCGTAACCCTTCTGAATGCAGTGACAGCAGCATAGCTTCTGCAACATCTTTCTCTAAAGTTGTAAACCATCAAGAGCCAGCTCAGGTGACCTTGAATGACAACAACCCTCCAAACAGCGAGGCTGCAACAGACCAAAAGTTTGTAGAGAACCGCGCTCCCTCACCTGCAACTCAAACCCAGCTCCAGCAAATCCAAGACCAGGCAGCCTACATGTATCCTCCCCCACCTCAACAGGATCAACACCAGCACCAACACAAACACCAACACCAACAGCATCCGCAGTACATCCAGCAGAACATGCATTATGTTCCTGCGCACTCACCAGTACCATCTTATTACCCAGTTTACGCAACACAACAGTCAATGCAATCCCAAATTGATCATCAGCATGGACAATACCCAGTATACATACTCCCAGTTAATCAAACACAACCTTACAACATGCCTGTTCAACCTACTGATCAATCTGCTGCGATACCATCATCAGCAGTACCGCCAACATCAGCACAGCAAGCTCATCAGGCTGTTTTCCAAACCAGAGCAGCTCCACCAACAAATAATAATACATCTGGAATGGTTCAAGTTGCACCAAACTCTAGCCAGTATCATCAGTATGTTGCTCAGTACAATCAACAAGCTTGTGCAAGTCCAATGCCAGGGAATCCTGTTAATTACGGAAACTATGATTACAGTCGTGACATTCAGCAGCAGCAGCAGCATCAACTTCATCCTCAGGTGTATTATACAGGGCAACTTCCTGCTGGCTCTGCTGCTGTGCCAGTGGCCGCGTCTCAGTACCAAAGCATGACACCTGCTCAAGCTGCTATGATCGCTGAGGCGTCTATGCAGTTGCCTACTGCTGATTCCTCTACGCAACCCCCTAGGACCTCATAAATACATATTACTAGATAGTAGTCTTTTCATTTTCTGCTGTTGATCTTGATGGAGCTTTATTTACATAGTACCTAAGCACACCATAAACTCTATATTTATAATGCTATTTGAAATTTGTAAAACAACATATTAATCTTTCAACCACTTTTTGCTGATATACTTTTCCCCCCCTTAAATTAATGTGATATCCGACACTGTTATAGTAGACCTTGTTGTACAATGGATTTATGTATGTTTATGAAACTCCAGGACTTGGGAATTCTGTATCATCACCGATTTTGAGGGAAGATACTGGTTACTGTGATTTGTCCAGAGACGAGATAGAGGAAGAGAGACCTGGGGACAATGCAATAAAGCTCTCGGTTTTTCTCAATTGTTTGGCCTCGTCTCATAATAAGTTAGAGTGAGAGTGACACCTAGCGAATTGCAATAAGACGGTTTCTGAAAGAGTTGGTGCAACTCAAAAAGCAAAATACAACACATTTACATTGTGGTTGATTTTTCAACGGAATGGATCGGGTAGGAGGAAATCAGATATGTGCCCTTGCACCACTCAATTCTGTACCACAACTTATCAGTTATCACACGGTGTCCTTGAAACTTTAACAAGAGGCGTAGATTTAACTCTTTGATGCAGTCCATTTCATTCAAATATGATTTGATGCAATGAGAGCTAAAGTCTAAACAAAATTTAACATTTTGCTGCCCACATTTTGGCGCGGGTGTACAATTATTTGGGCCATTTGGATTTTCGTACTATACCTATTGTCAGCATACTTCAAATCACTTGCATTAAATATCAAACATACTGCCACATTGTATTTGTCACACACTCTAATGTCATCAATCTAGTACGTCATTCTAGTCCATCAATTTATCGAACTCTAAGCAACAATGGCTTCAACTGTGATATCCCACTTGTCATTACAAATTAAACGACAGAAACACTTCCATCGTATAAACCCAGCAAAACCCAAGTCCCAAATTCAGTGCTGCATTTCTCTAGACGAGCCTAAATAGCCACTGTCAACTTCCACCAGCCGCGGCGGAAACTGGTTGAGAATAGTATTCGCAGCAGGTGGTGCAGGGGCTCAAATTTTTCCAGCAGTTGCAATAGCAGATGAGATCAAAAGCATTGCTCCAGATGCTCAAATCCTCTTCATTGGCACGGAAACCGGAATGGAAAGGACCGTCGTGCCCTCGGCCGGGTACGACTTTGCGTCAATACCAGCAACGCCATTAGCTCGGCCGGTATTATCCCTCAAAAACTTGTCACTCCCTTTAAAAGTGGCTAAGTCAATGTCTGTGAGTTGGAAAATAATGAAAGAGTTCAAACCCCATGTTGTAGTAGGAACTGGGGGTTATGTGTCTTTCCCAATTTGTCTGATTGCTGTAATTAAAGGGTTAAAAGTGGGAATTCATGAACAAAGTTTAGTTCCTGGGTTTGCTAATTGGGCGCTTTCGTTTTTGGCTAATGTTGTGTTTGTTGGACATAATTCTTCACTTGATAGTTTTCCTTGTGATAAGAAGAAGATTGTGCCAAGTGGGAATCCTGTTAGGATGTCATTGAGGAAGGATTTGTCGAAATGGGTGGCGAGGGCGTATTTCTTTCCTAAGTTGGCTAACATTGTGGATTCTGATGATAAGGTGGTGTTGGTTCTTGGAGGTTCATTTGGGGCTAATTCTATGAACATTGCTTTGTTTAATGTTTATGGTCTGATGTTGGCTGAGCGGCCGAATTTGCATCTTATTTGGGAGACGGGTGTGGAGTCTTTCGATGAGATGGAGAGCCTTGTTAGGAGTCATCCTCGATTGGTTTTGGCTCCGTGAGTTTTCCTTTATCGCCTTTGGTTGATTTGGCATTTGTATTGTAGTTGTATGCTTTGTTGCACTGCTTTGCCCTTTTGCATTCTCTTATTGTTCTATTTCTCTAGGGTTTCTCTATTGCTCCTGATTCTGAAGATGTTGGAATTGCTTTCATATGGTGAAGACATTTGAAATTCCGTCTGTTGCTGTTTGATTACTGTCTATTTTTAGTCATGTTTGCTCCCATGTAGAACTTGTCTTCATGAAACATCCATTGTCAATGGAGAAATATAGCTACTCACCTATAGTAGATGATCATGTAGAACTTTTTTTGTGACAATCTGTTTTATCAAATGTTAATGATGCCAAGAAATCACTTTACCAAAGTCATGGTCCTTTCAAACGCTAAATGCGTACAGCAAGCGCTGTTATATACTTGCTACGAACATCTTGGATAAACATAAAGTACTGATCTCTGTGTGGAACCAATTAGTAATTCATTACATGTTCCATATTCCTACTGCCAAACCACATGTCTGTCCTCAACTTCTTTTATGTTGCAAGCTTTTTAGTCGAAATATTGTGATTCAACCTAGTCTTCTAAAGTCAGTGTGAGGAAACATTCGAAATTGTGACCTATATCAGATTCAGCACTTCACTGAAATGGTATCATGAACTTTTCTGCATAAGAGTTCTGAATTTGCTTAATAATCGTGACACCTTCAGTCAAATTATTTTTGATAGTCCTCTGTCCAACTTCACATGTATTTGCTATTGAACATTAACCAGACGAGATGTAATCTATTCTCAACTTCATTTCACAATTTTCCTACGAAACCTCTCCAAACAAAAACAAAAAAAAAAAAGAACTGCAACTTTTTGAAAGAACCTCAATCTGTGCTGAAAGTATTTGTTCTAGTTAATGAATCTTCCTCAATATCCGTTGCAATGATAAGTATCATTCATTTTGTTTGGTTGTGGTGTCAGTTAGACGTATAGAGTCACTAATTATCTTACACTGTAGTTTTACAATTGTGAAGGTTCTTGAACTCCATGGATTCGGCATATGCAGCTGCAGATCTTGTTGTTTCCAGAGCAGGAGCAATGACTTGTTCAGAGCTACTAGTTACCGGGAAACCTGCCATTCTGGTAAAAGCCTGAGTAGCTAGCCTTGGTTTCCTGAACTTAGTTTGATAACATGATGCAGGTGCACGTAGCTTAGAATTTGGGGTTTGCTCTTTTTCAGAAAAATTGATGGGTCACTTGCCCATGTGC
>JBBYHQ010000009.1:3391752-3414878 GCA_038382645.1 Spergularia azorica
ACAAATCATCGATGACATGGCTTTTTTGTTTCAACTTGCAGCAATAATCTGCCACGTAGGCGTGAATGCTAGACTATAGATAGATAAGTATAGATAGATAAGAAAAGAAGAGGGTATATGTGTAATCTTAGCCTTTACCTTGACCTTTGTGCAAAACACAAAGGTAAGGAAATGATCGGGACAGAGGGAGTACACAATTTGATTTTTTAAAAACCATGTACTCCATGTCCTTGTTGATGGTGATGAAATACGACTTTGGTGGTAAATTAAAGTAGAGGTGGTGTTTGTAAAGTTTGTAACTGACACAACAATATCAATACAATGTTTGGTCGATTCCTAATTTCATGCTGAGTTGTTACCATATCACTGGTGATGTACAAGAATCTTCATTCACGATACCAAATGCATGTGTACCAGCTCCGAAGTAGCTAAGAACGGGTGACAATTGAAAATGTCAATACCTCCGGGGCGCCAAATGAAATCCGTAACCGTTTTCTTAATCACGATAAAAAAAAAAACTGAAAAACAAAAGAAAAAACACTCATTCCCGGGTCGAGTACTTACCAGTTACCATAGTGTAGCCCGTACCCGACCCTTCTGAACTGACCACTGTCTCATCAGTCCAGTTTCACAGTGCCACTCCCCAAAAACAGTTGTTACTTTCCCAGATATTAGAGAGAGAAAGTAGAGAGAGAAGAATCCGCACAAGCGTACCTATGACGACGGCGGCGGCTGCTTTCGCATCCCCAAATATCAGTTTCTCCGCCTCTTTTTCCGGCGACGCCGCACGCTCTTCTCACCACCGTCTCAACACTTCTAAGTCTTTCAAACTCCCTTCTCCCGCCAACTTCTCCGTCCGCGCCGCCGCCTCCTCCGCCGACAACGGTTCTCCCTCTCTCCTCTTTTATTACTCCTCTATTTTCCTTCATCCGTTTTTCTATTGCTGTGAATTTCAATTTAATTGCTGTATTGTTTGATTGCTTTGCTTTTCTTGCATGTTTGTTTGCCAAAAATGAACAGTGGTGACGCTGCTAGATTACGGGGCTGGAAATGTGCGCAGTCTGAGGAACGCGATTCGCCGTCTCGGTTACGATATCAAAGACGTGAGTATTTCCTTTACGACGCTGGAAATGTATTTTTGTTGATGTGTTCTATATATTATAAGCCGAGTTTGAAGTAATGTGGTTTGTGGTGGTGTGGACTTGTAAGTGTTTGGATATAGCTTGTTTAGGAAGATTCAATTTCCGAAACGGTTCGAACTTCATTTAGGCCAAGTTAATCTCTAAACTAGCTTTAGGCTCCATGTCCCATGTTTCAGCGAACAATGTTGTCGAGAAATTTCATATTTAGGAGTAATTCCTGGAGAAGTTCGGATTGACTATTCAAATGAGGTTTATCAGATAGTACGGGGTTTTTATGGCCCCTGTTTAGTATTACGTTCAGCGATTTCACATTTTTAGAGAAGCACATCTATCTTGAAGATGTCACAAAGAAGACAACCCTCGCTCGAATGCAGACAAATGGACACTGATTTGTGCTTTGATCTTTCTGTTGAAACGTTGGCTATGTCTATTCAATGCAGGATTCTTATAGTTGAAGGCTAATCTGTTTGATAATAGGGCTGTTCTAAAATAAAATTTAAGCATCTAAAGGATTTGGTAAAGGAAGTTAGGTGTGTTTATCATAAAAATAATCACGTGCCCGTTTATTGCAAAATGCTGACTTCAATCATGTGAATGCTTTCTATCTGAAACTTTTCTGTATTTCTAAATCTTTGTGGAGTCTTGACTCTTGATATCATTTGGTTTGATGTATGTTTCAAAGTGCTCTTCGCCTTTTAATGTTTTATGCGACTAGTGATTGCTTCCACTATCGTATTCTTTCTGTATATTCTGAAAGTTAAACGATGTTGTTATGATAGCATATGCACTGGGTTGGTGGATGTTAATTTATTCACCTGTTTCGGCTACGTGATTAATGCTTCCATAAATTTATATTTAGGTCCAAGGACCAGAGGACATCTTAAAAGCTAATCGTCTTATATTTCCTGGTGTTGGAGCATTTGCTGCAGCAATCAATGTTCTTAACGAGAAAGGGTACCTTTCTTTCCCCAATATGCTGTTTTCATATAAAACACTAAATTAAGTCTTTCCTTGTTGCTATACGAATAAGCATAGTACTAATAGGGCATACACATGAGGGTTGGAGAGTATTCTGACACCTGGAATGAAAGAAATCATTGCAATTTGGATGATATTGCTTCGACGCACCATGCGTTCAAATTTTGCTCTTTGAGGAAATTGTATAATTGGAGTCAAGTGTTACATTCTCACCGATTTCTTTTCCTTGTATATTGGAGTCACCCCATGATCTCTTGTTGTAATTGGGCGCTACTCCTTTGGTCTCGTCTTTTGAATTTATTGATATCCTAGTTTATTAGACATGAAGTATGTATCTTCAGATTCTTTAAAATGTTTATGAGGCGTAAAGTCATGTCACTAGTAGTCTCTGTTAAATGAATACCTTGTTATATGTGTGAGCTGTTCCTCTTCTCAATTTGAGATGTTTGCTTTTTTCCTTCTTATTGGGTTTAACGAATTACTGTTTAGATTGTTGGGTAAGCTGACGTTCCGTATCTGACTTATTGTCCATAGGATGGCTGATGCTCTTTGTGCCTACATAGAAAATGATCGTCCGTTTTTAGGCATATGTTTGGGACTACAGCTGCTTTTTGAATCCAGTGAAGAGAATGGGCCAGGTAAATAATGGATCTCTCATTTGTGGCCTTTTGGGAAAAGAATTGAAACCATTTGCTCTGTAATTTCATTGGCTCCGACTATTTAAATTTCACTCTTGGATGGGTTTGGCTAAGCTTCATAGGCATAATGATGCTTAAAATACCGTACAATACCTTTACCGGTAGAGTATCTCATGAGATTCTCATTTTACCTCAAGAATGGTAGCATGTGATGACTTGTGTGTTATTTATTTATTTATTTTGACTGTAAGAAGCCTCTCTATGTTTTTAATGTACGGGTAAGGGCAGTGTACTTCCAATCCCCCTTACCCCGCCTTATAGAGATAGCCTTTGAGGCATTGGGGTAATATTGCTGACTTGTTGTTGCTGTAGTATCCTCACATGGAATCAGAAGATTGTGTCTGCCAATCCCCCCCCCCCCTCTGTAATTCTTGTGAATACCTCTATGTTAGTTGATTTGTTGGCTTTTTATCAGTGAAGGGTTTAGGTCTGATACCTGGTGTTGTTGGACGCTTTGATTCAAGCAATGGTTTACCTGTACCACATATCGGCTGGAATGCTTTGCAAATTGAAAAGGGAGCTGAAATCTTGGATGATGTAGCAAGCCGTCACGTCTATTTTGTTCACTCTTATCGTGCTATGCCGGTATGGTTTTTTGACCTGTTAGAACTCAATCTTGTTTTCTGGTCCTTTCTGCTTTTAGGCTCTCTCCACCATTTTGATTGTTGTACGGTTTCAGTCAGATAGCAATAGAGAGTGGGTGACTTCAACTTGCAACTATGGAGACAACTTCATCACTTCTGTTCGAAGAGGAAATGTTCATGCAGTTCAGTTCCATCCTGAGAAGAGTGGAGGCAAGATAGTTTCTCTTTCACATATATGTTTCTTTATTTGGGTAGGTAGGCTGGTATTCTTTTGTAATCACCATCGATGTCATGTTTCTGATGTTTTATAGCTTGCAGTCCTACAATTTGATTTTGAACAATTTTGTTAGTTTTATTTTCTGCATCTTTCTGATATCAACATGGATGATAAATTTTGTTCTAAAGACTTGTTTGGATGTTCAATGACTTGAATACTGGTGAATTACTTTTCCATGGCATTTTGAGGATAATCCGTAATTCCTTGTGAAGTCTATCTCTTATTTGGCTCCATTTGTATGTTACAGATGTTGGTCTTTCAATATTGAGACGTTTCTTAGAGCCAAACGGTTCTGTACCAAGGTAGTGTTTTGACCTTCTGAAGTATCATTCCCCTTTTTTCTTCTCTAAATCTTTGACTGATTTCAAGTTAAGAACCTGAAGCTTTGTGCATAGACAGAAGCCAGCTCAAGGAAAAGCATCAACACTTGCAAAGAGGGTATGAGTTCTCTTGGATTTCACTGTGCTTGCTTATGTTATTTAATAAGCTTAACGGTTCTCTCCTGAAAAACATGTACAACTCCTGTTAATTTTTATACTAACATCAGAATTGCTCTTTGCTTTGAATTCACTAGCCCAGTTGCTGAAGCTTTGTGTCGATTGCTTTGTAGGTTTATATAGGCTTCAATTGGATTTTATTAATCATTTCATTGTTTTCCTTGTCTAGGTGATTGCGTGTCTTGATGTGAGGGCTAATGACAAAGGAGACCTTGTTGTGACAAAAGGAGATCAATATGATGTGAGAGAGCGGACCGATGAAAATGAGGTACTCAGTGAGACATTAGAATCAATTCAATGGTGTCTGGAGAAATGTGATGTAATTGTCTTTAGCTCTATATGGTACTTAAATCGTGTCTATTAGGCTATGGATGTACTGTGAATGAGCACATGCTTAGAATGTGTCTATCACTTGCCTCCATGCACGCAATCTTTCTTATATTCATTGCCTTTAGCTTCCTGGTTGTGCGACCTTTACATGGCTTTCTTCGTTTAATAATACTGTATTACTACCATAAAATTGTTGGCAAAGTCTTTCTAATGCATTTCATCTTAGAATGTAACTGTCTCCGTAGCCAACAGCATCAAACTAAAAGCATCAACTGATTGCTGATATGTGGTTTTACTCCCTTCGAATCTTGTAACTTATTTGACTTTCACTAGAATCTCTTATTACTTCTGTTGAATGAGGGGCATTTGTTTTTCTTTCTTGAATTTCAAGGTAAGAAATCTTGGGAAGCCAGTGGAACTTGCAGGACAATACTATGAGGATGGTGCTGATGAGGTATGCCTTTCTGTTATTGAGAGTATGGTCCCATCATACTTGAGTACACAGGGGAGTACTGCTGAAGTAAGCCTCTCTTTTCTTACAGGTCAGTTTTCTTAATATCACTGGGTTTAGGGACTTCCCGTTAGGCGACTTGCCGATGTTACAGGTTATGTCTCCTATCTTATATCTTTTTCACTTTTCTTTTCTTTTTCTTTTATGAAAAACGAGGGTGGAGTGGCTAATCTTTGTTTTTGTGCCTTGCAATACTTAATTTGACGTATATCTCTGTACCTTTCATTGTTCTTATGTTAGTTTGGTCCTTTCATGTTTAGGTTCTGCGATTTGCTTCCGAGAACGTTTTCGTGCCATTGACTGTGGGTGGAGGTATAAGAGATTTTACTGATGCGAACGGAAGGTACAACTTCCTGCACTGTAGTAATAATTTTTCTGTAATAATATGAATCATAGTTCTTTTGGCTATAGGTACTAACCAATTGCCCACTTTCCTTTTCTCAAAAATTGAATAATACTGAAGCACATTATTTGAATATATATTTTGATCTATGTCTCTCTAGGCATTACAGTAGTTTGGAAGTTGCTTCAGAATACTTCAGATCTGGTGCTGATAAAATTTCTATTGGAAGTGATGCGGTTTATGCTGCTGAAGAGTATTTCAAATCTGGGGTTTGTTATGTTTAAATTTGTTTCCTGAATTCGGTGCCACTTTGGTTTCCCCTTTTCTGTTTCTCCTTAGTTTCCTTCCTTTTCACTGATATTACTTTTTTTTTTTGTTCTTTTCTTTTTCCAGATTAAGACTGGAAAGAGCAGTTTGGAACTGATTTCAAGAGTTTATGGCAATCAGGTCTTTAGCTCTTCATGTTGTATTTCGTTATATTTACCTTAGTATTCCATTGGTTAATATATGATCATTTCGTAGAAATGCATCAAATTTTTAATGGAGATACCTATGATACGTAACAAAAACTGTTGCCCAATCAGCTTATTTATTGACCTTCCATCCTGGCTGGAATATTGGTGGGGCTTCAGTGTATTTGTATAGGAGATAGTGGAGTTTGGGCCCTAGGCTTTCACGGCTGTAAATTGCTTGTCGCCTTTTCGGATTGTGACATAGAGGCCCGTGGTTCAGCTCCTCTGGAGTGCGGACGATCAAGCTTTATGTGGTTGCTCCTGAAGTCACCTCTTAGCTTGGTCATTTTGGGTATGCTGTATAATAGTGTATTGTGTCGAACATTGATTTCTTTGACATGGTATGATCTTTCACTCCATTAGCTGCACTTGAAATATCGAAGCACTAGCAATAGTTCATGCGTAAAGTTATCAGTAAGAAATATTCCGCATGGTATATTTTTCTTCTGATGGAAAGATAATTGTGTGTTGTGTAATATCTGCACTCTACAGCCTAATTATAATAACTAGAGCGTAGTGTTGCTTGATCCTCATATAAACTTCAAGTATCCAAAGTAATGGCTGGGTAATATGGCACCTATACTTTTCCTTGGAAATTCATTTCTAGAATTTCAGGACCTTTCTTGCATTTAATTTTTTGGCCTGGTGGTAACAGTTGGATTCTGTAAGATACCTGAAAAAAAGGAGGAGTATTTTACTATCTTATATCCTCCCCTATATGGCCTCTCTGCTTGACAAAATATCTCAATCTGTAACTTTTACAATTTTGGTGGGGCATTCTTGGGGTCCATTTGCGAAGATCTCCTTAATCCTTGTAAGTGGGAGATATCTGAGTTATCAGCCATACTTTCTATACAGGATACATCACAATGCACATATTAGAGTGTTGAAGGCTGAATCTTTTGGTGTCTTCAGTTGCTACTCTCCTATGAAAACTCTCACTGTACCAATTTTTTCTCCCATGAGTATAGTCTTGAGTCTTGACAGCCTTTAGAAGGCTAAGGATCCGTTGAATGTGTGAGGTTTTTGTTGGACTATGGTTTTGGGCAGAACTAATACTTATGGTAACCTTCAGAGGCGCAGATCTATTACTGATCTTTGTCAAAAGACGTGTCTTTAAGTGCTGGAATATTGTGAGACTGGGGTGGCTTATTTCTCCATTGTGGTGTTGGGTACGGTCAAAAGCATCGGGTATATCCGGGTTTGGTGACTGACTTTTTGAGCTTTAACTTTCGAGGTTGTGTAACACCAATGATTTGTCAATGTGTGCGCTGTGCACTACCTTTTGGTGCATTTGATTGAGCAGAATTCTCGTACTTGTTGAAGGAAATAAAGGCATCCTTTTGATCAGCTTTGGAAAGTGAGTGTTTAACTATTTCTTTGTGGGCTAAAATCTCATTTTGGTTCCCAATGTTTGGCTGAATCAGTTACCTACCTTAAGGCAGAGGACTCCCTTAATTTGTTTGCACTTCCTTCCGAACCCTTCTCTTGGTGGTATCTATTACTTCCATCATTGCACTACCATATACAGCCCACAACCTCTAACTACCTCTGGTACACCATTGTCTTGTACTGTCCTGCCAAATACAAAGAAGCATTATTATAAGGAAAATCAATTTTTGACCATATATATTTTTCTAGACTTTTTAATTTTTTTTAATTTTGAAGTTGTGTCATGCTAAAGATATATTTATATTTAAGGGACACGGATTGTTGGGGGTTAGACAAGTATTTCCAAGTGTCGTGTCGGTGTCGGACACTGTTGAGACGTTAGGTGATATTAGTGTCTATGGTTCCTAGATGACAACTACAACCGGAAATCTTTCTAGTCACCATTGGACAATATCCTTTAACAATCATGTAGAACTACGTGGCGCAGCGACCGCTGATATAAACCGCGTTAATATTGGAGGGGATGATGATAACGACTGGTTGTGAGCAGTGATAGCTTATGGCGGCTGCATGGTTGGTGGCAATGACATGGCCGTGTCCACAGATGTTGGAGTTAGAGGAGAGAATTGGTAGAGAGAGATTCGAGGATGAGGGTTATGCCTACACTGCCGACCTCCCTTCACCACGAGCGATGCAGCTGGCCAACTTTCACCCTCGACAGACCTCTTTCACCTTTCTCTCCTCTTTGAACCTTCTCTCCATTGCTCCTATCCTGGCCGATTATGTTACCTATGTTACAGATTTGGTCCTCACCACTAGCGGACTTTCGTCAAGGCCATCAAGCTCATAGACAAATGGGACATTTTTATGTATTTATAGTAATCTGGTATGCGCATGTGCTGCATGATATAGTTACTGTCCCTATTTATGTTTTATTTGTTATGTTTGGCTGTTATTTCAGCTGTTTGCTAATAACTGCTTTTTCAGGCAGTAGTGGTGAGCATTGATCCCCGCCGTGTATACATAAAGTCTCCTGATGATGTGCCGTTCAAGTGTGTGAAGGTGACAAATCCAGGTATAATTTCTTCTTGATGGTCTATTACTATACATGGGTCTATGGCGTGTCGTATGGCGTATATTCTTTTGGTCGGTTGTTTGCAAGTTCTACTGAACTGATGGAGGAGTTCAATTTTCTATGTTAAAGATTGCTAATTGAATGTCAGATTAGGAACTTTCCCCCTGATAATGTGTTGAGTCCCTAGTGCATATAATTGTCTTGAATTTTTATCAAAGGTCTAAAGCACTTACGTGATGTAGTGGATTGTTTTCTGTTACATCCTCATACCTAACTTTCTGGATTACCTGGAGGATTCTAGCAACCTCTCCATGTAGAAGTAGGAGTTTACTTGCTATTTGATGCGTATGGTACTTTTTCTTTATTGGCGTACATAGGACTTCTCCTGCAAGTGCATGTGGCTTTATGGAAGATGATGTTGGTGGCCTTTCACTAAAGATATGAATTGAAACAAAACAAAAGTCTAAAAGTCGTTTGCTAATGAGCTCTGACAACTAGATATAGCTTACTAATTTCTTTTCCTTTTGGTTGCTGCATCAGCTGAGTAGTCAGTGATACGTTGATATCTGATATTTGGTTGGTGGGAGGATGTGACTTTTAGGTGTTGAAGTTGCAGCTAGTTGATGATTGACACATGACATTAAAATAGGATGACTCTTGGCCTCTGCTAAACGGTGGGATTGTTTGGTTATGAGTACGATTATATAGATAAATAATTACGCACTTCAGTATTGTTCTTCCTTAACATACGAGTCTGTTTTGAACATATAGATAAATGCCCCTTGAACAAGCCTATGTGCACAAGCTTACAAATCACCTAAAACAAGATTCTATATAATGAGTAAATGAGCTGTATTACTCTTCAATTGAGAAAATAACCAAATGTATTATATCTCCTAGATAATCTCCTTGCAAATTTCTGGCGTACTTTCTAATCAACCTCGACGCCACGGATAAGCGAGCTCCATTAAGCTAAACACAACTGAATGAACTAAAACACATTGCTCAATGGCCTCATATGGACCCCACCAGCATAACTAATCCTTTCTTACACTCCAAACACACTACAATGCTATGCAACAATATAACACGAGGCTTTACGTGAGATGTTCTATGATTTGAAACTTACTTTGGGCATGGCTGGGACACCTACTCCATCCATTTCCTTTCTGTACTATGTAGGATTGTTACTTAACAAGTCAGGTGGTGAGCCACCTTGTTACCAATCCCACCAAAATCGGGAGGATCTTTAACTTTCACTAGAAGAGTGACTGAATTCATCTGCAAATCCAATGCCTAAACCAAAGTCCTTCATGAGTTGTCACACTATTAAAAAAACTAGGAACTCCTCTATTGTTAGCCATGTAGTATGACGAACACTATGGTTTTACACTATTAGGCCAAGGCAGAAGGAATTCAAGGTTTTAGGTTTAGAGCTTTGTGTTCCATGTTGATAGCTCACCCTAAAGCATAAGAAATGTTTTTTTTTTACAAACGACTTGCTCATGGAATTTGTACCCCGTCCCTCCCAAGTCCTTACTTTTGGTTTGGCTTGATTCTCGAGGAACTCGAGAGGGAGAGTGCACATGGGCTTGGTTCTCAAATTCAACAAGGGAATGAGAGGGGTAGACTGCAAATCGTTGACCCAAAACACTTAAATGTAATGAGATGAATGGGACATTGAAATATGGAATATGTAAAGAAATGGATGGGACGAAATCATTAGTGATTGTTTGGCTGACAACATGACACAGTAAAGTCATGGGATACCAGGAAATATGTAGCTAGTGCTAGAGACTAAAAGTGTGAGCTATCTCCAGACATTTTCATTTCCTACTAAATGATGGAAGCTTTTCTTACACTAGGCCCCGAGGTAAGTGGAGAATCCTTTGGAAGCTACTTCCTTCCCTAACAACCAAAGACATCAATTCTACAAATTTGGTTGAAGATATAATCCACTTCCTATATGTCAGAACTTGATTACCAGTTGTATTTCATATGTGAACCAAGCTAGTACTTAATTCTCGTCGCTAAAGTCAACCGTGTATCAAACCAGAAAATACTTTGAGGTGAATGTTTGATATTTAGTAATATAATATATGTGTCTTTGCTTTGAAAGAGCTCTGTATGTCCTAGTTCCTCATTTTTCTTTGTATGCTTATTTTGTCTAGTCTATTTCTGTACTTTGAAGGCCTCTAAATTAAACTGGTTTTTGGGTGTGCACCTCAATATTTAAACAGAAAAGGTACCACTTACAGTTTTAATGTCTCATGCCGTGCGACTGTATTTTTTTTTTTTTTTTTTTTCTGGATTATAATCTTCTATTCTCATGGACAGTTTGCCTTCCAGAATTTCTTAATTAACCCTGTTCTCCTATCCATACTTTGCTAGAATGCTTTTGTTACCGACTGTTTTGGGTTTTAATCTTTTGATGTTTTCTTTGTATATATTCTGGCACGAAAACTTCAATACTTTAGGAGACGATAGACACTATTTCAAGCAATTTACAACCTATATAAATATCAGGCTAGCAATATCATTCATATTTTGTTGAAACATTTAGCCATAAGCCTTCTCTAGGAAATTACTCTGAGTTAGGCTTTGTGGAAAAATGTATTATGCAATGCCTGGTGGGACAGGATGAAGTTGAATGCCTTTGTTTTTGTGTCTGTTTGTTTTAGAACCTTAAGATATCGTTTCAGATTAGCTAGAATATTCCATTAGATATCTCTGATGCATTATACATTTGTTTCTAAATTACCTTGGAAATTGCCGAAAGTCCACATTTCACTCATCTTTATAAACTTACCTTGAGTTTCAACTTACTCAATGTAATCCGAAGTTTTGATCGTATCATCTCGTTTTGCACCGGCCTTGCCAGATTTAGAATCTCTGGTGGTATTGTTCTTGATTGTATTTTGCCTCGATTTCCATTTGTGTCATTGCCAAAGGCAATGTTCCCAAACCATAGTCCTTAAACTCATTCAACGCCATCTTAATCCTTGATTGTCCTGTATTGATAGCCTCAAACCAATCAATTGACCAAAGATGGTGATATTGTTCCTCCATTGATCAGTGGATAGACACTTACCCACCATTGAAGAAGAAAAAGGATGCTGAAGGAAGAAGGAAGGAGAGGGTGGGGGCAGAGGAGGGGAGGTATCGAAAGATATTTGGTAGGGTGCTTGTTGTCATTCATGGGAAATTAGGATAAAAAACAGAGAAAATAATGAAAAAATAAAAGATACCACTGGAGATTCTATATCCGGCAAGGCGGGTGCAAAGCTAGAAGATATGATCAAAACTTTGGATTATGTTGAGCATATTGAATCTTGTTTTTCTTTATTCTTAATTAATTGTAATTTGAGATTATTTTCGGGAAATCATCCTTGTTTATCTGGGGTGTTGTTTTTTAGAAAGACATTGCATGATTGAGCGATCGTCAGAAGCCATTTTGTGGTAATTCAGGGGCATCTCTTTCTTCGCGAAGGGTTAGGGGTGCAGCTTTGTCAGTGATGAAAGCTTGGCTAGTTGGTCAAAGTATAGTACCAAATCACCAGAGATAGATCTTTGAAATTCAGACTTTGAGAATGTCAATAGTAGAAAGATATTTGGTTGGGTGCTGGGGTCATGTGGGAGATTACAAATTAGGATAAAAAAATATTTAAACAAAGAAGATAATTAAAAAAGAAAGGATAACATCGGAAATTCTATTCTTGGCAAGGCAGGTGCAAAGCGAGAATATATGACCAAAATTTTGGTTTGTGTCATTATGCTGAGCATATTGAAACTTGGTTTTATTTCAAGAAGATGATGGAAATTTGAGTTTACTTTCTGGAAATGTTCTTTGATTAGTTGGTGTGTTGAGTTTTTAGATAGACACTGCATAACAGAGTGGTTGTCATAAGCCATTTGGTGGTAATTCCAATGCATCTTCGCAGAAGATTAGGGATGGGGCCTGTGCCTGTGGTGGGGACTTAAAACTTTTGTCAGGGGAGAAGCTTGGCTAGTTTGTCAAAGTGTAGTACCAAATCACCAGATAGTAGATTTGAAATTCAGAATTTGAGAATGTCTACAGTAGAAAGTGCCAGGTTTTTGTTTACACTCATTTGTCAGAATCAGAAAGTCAATCAATATACTGCGAAAGAGTAGTTACTTAATGACCTGGCTTGGTTGGTTATGGAATTCCAAGCGCGGTTTCACCATCATTGACTGATTCGATCCTCAAAAGACCTCTAGCCAGTAGCTAGCACTTGGTCAAAGACATCAAAGTGACGTATTTATTTCTTTTACATCCCCTTAGAGCAAGTGCTCTAATCCTCAGATATTATTTCCAGACAATATAAATTTAGTATTAGGTGTTGTTGTGTGTTTCGTTTTCAGGGATGTTCTAACAGCTACTCGTATAAGCTTTTTACAACAAAGTTCTTTAGGACCCATGAATGACTTCCACCTAGCTATGTCCATGATTGGTCTAGGTTGTGCTTGTGTAATGTGTGTTCGTATGTGCAATGTGTCTCTTGTCTTTTAAATAAATGGTTTACTTCTTACTCAAGGTTAATGGCGGGAGAGAGGGCCGTCCCATTGGAGCTTATGAGCTTGCTAAAGCAGTGGAAGAGTTAGGTGCCGGTGAAATATTACTTAATTGTATAGACTGTGATGGTAAGCTTTTCTTTTAGTTGGATACCCGAAATCTTCTCCAGTGCTGATTTTAAAAATGAAAGATGTCTTTTACTTTGATCCAACTGGATAACTATGTTTCATTAAAACTCAAACTGTTATTGCATGTAATAGATCCTTACTTTAACTCAAAACCGTGTGAAATTGTTGAAGTTGTTACCAATTAACATACTTCTTTGTCCAGTTTGATTATAGTTTTGACCATGTTGAGACTGTCCACAGCTATTCGGATATGCCATTTTCTTTACTAACCTCGAAACAAGTTCCTTAGCCACAATTAGTTATTTCTCTTAAACTTTCAAGTGCTCCTAAGTTTTGAGCTTTTTGGTTTCCGATATTCAGAAAAACTTGAAACAGGCACGATTATGCGTTGACTCGTTGAGATTGTATTCAGGGGGATGTAAAGCTAGCTTTATCTTGAATGATGTATTGGGCTAGATTCTTCAGGCTTTCTTTTATTCTGGTTAACCACCTTATTATCTTATCAGAAAACTTAAAATACGTATCATCGATCGTAATTCTCTCTCGTTCTCTTTTTTTTATTATTCTATTTTCTCAGGGCAAGGGAAAGGATTTGATATTGATCTTGTCGACCTCATCTCTGATGCTGTTAACATCCCTGTAATTGCAAGTAGTGGTGCTGGTTCAGCTGAACACTTCTCAGAGGTTTTTGAGAAGACAAATGCATCTGCTGCACTTGCTGCTGGAGTTTTCCACCGTAAGGAGGTAAAGTCACACATTTGTACAAGAGATCAATACTCATAACCAGAAAATTATCAGTTGTAGCGTGTGTTCTATCTTATGTTTCCTCTGCTGCTTCTTTTGCAAAATGCTTCTCATGCTGTTGCTGATCTTTTTTTTTTTTTGAACTTTGTGCTACCATCTTCTGATGAGAATTTGCAAGCCTTCTCATCTGACTTTTATCAACCTCCTTGACCTTTTCTTTGATCTAGTCGTCGAAAACTACAATTTACACCCAGTAAGTTTTTAAAGGCAGCTAGGGTCAGTGCCCAGTTTGTCCTGTATCCTGTTGAGTGTTCTTTTCATCCCATCCCTGTGTGCTGACTGCTAACGGCTGTGTCCTATTGACTCCACTACTCCCGTTGGTTTTATAAAGAGGATTTTTCAACTTCAGTGGCAAAGCCGTTTCTTGCCGTTAGATGTGTTGCTGTGTCTGATAGGGCTGTCCTGTGGTCCCATTTTTGGAGCTATCTTTATAGTTTTATACTCTTATGTGCATGTACTTGCATAACAAGCCCAAAGTTGTCTCATCAAATATCCCTTGCCGTCCAAAGAGTGTAAAAGATTCATACCCTTCGCTTAGGTGAACTGATTCGTCAAAACCTAAGAATGAGATTATTTAGCAAGTTGAGTTCGAGGTATAGTATGTTTTTTGAGAAAGTAAAGAAGAAATTGAATAGCTTCTGACTCGGCTATAATCTCTTTTTAGCAATTCAATAGCACCATTGATCTATTCTTTTTTTGTGTGTGTATTAGTTTATACAACTAGTGGTGCGAAAAGAATTAAAAGTTTGCTTTGCTGCGCTCTATTATGCTTACACCCCCCTCCCCACAATCCTAGCCATAGTTTGCTATGCTTCTGTCTGTCCAAGGGGAGTGTAAATATATGCTCCAAAAGTGTGAAAATAAACCCGCCTGCTGATTATTAGAGTATCTAATTCTTGACATTTGAATTTAAGTTTTGCAATACCATTCCAAAATTAGATGTGGATATAGTATATTTACTCATTGACCTTTTTAATTAACGTTAAGTCTTATGCGGATATGTGCATTTCTATTTATTTGATTTAGTATCTCTTGAGCTGCTCCATTAAATTGATTTAATAATATGATTGATTTAATTACGTAGCTGAGAGCTTTTACGCAAGTTGACCGGCTCACCAGTGAAATGAGATTCTATTAGGTTACATATGTCACGGTAATGCTACAAAAAAGGGGCCTGTTGAGACTACTCAGACTGAAGTTACTATGGCAGACTCCTAAACTTTAGGCACCTATTCACGCTGCATGCCTACCTCCTCGCCTGCGGCGTGTTTGCGTGCATACCCACGTTGAAATCCTAGATCGGCTTAAGTTCACAAGAAGTCAAAAAACCGACTTACAGGTGGGGGTAGGAAAGAGTCCAATTGGTTGCTAACCTAACACTCCATGCGCATTTACAGTAACAACCGGTTGGTTCACTGCTGTTGCTATGATGTTTCAGTTTGTGGACAGTTTTGCTCAATCATATATATTTATGACTGCACATTTCACAGAATTGAACATCACATGTACTGAAAGGACCGATTAGTAAGAGTGCAGTTAAATAAGAGAGGAAATTGACATAGGATTTCACCAGTCTTTTTGCTGTAGAATTTAATGTCTTTTAACGTAGTGAAACATATCCCTTGGCATATTGACACATGCTCTATTTCGGTCCCGCAGGTCCCTATTCAAGCAGTGAAGCAGCACTTGTTAAATGAAGGCATTGAGGTTAGAACCTGAAGGAGTAACCTGTATACATACCTATTGAGATGTCAAGGTTTTTGCTGATTGTATGAGAGAGGTGAGCCCGTTTTCCAGGTTAAAGGCGCGCTTACAGTAGTATAACGTAGATAGATTTTGTTGCGGGAAAGTATCTGCTATACTTTTGGCTATTGTCTTGTGGAGTTGTGGTACAATATTTGGCATTTGACAGCCCGCCATAACATTTTAATGCCTTTTCAGCATGTTTTAAGGGCTTCTGGTTTTATAGATGACCAAAATTTGTAGACTTATTTTCTCAGCCAACGATGTAATATTTAACCGTTTCACATAATCCGTTCAGATTTGGTTGCGCATTCATCTCTTTCATGATATACGAGTGTTACTAGTTGGTACAAGGTAGATCTAGCAGACTCAGAACTGTAACTTACTATAATGTTTCACATCCGTTCCCTTGAAACTCTGTCTTGTCTGGATCTCTCCACCTCTGAATCTAGGTGATATACCTCATCATATGTAAGCTCCTCTATCGACCCCCATACCCTAGGTTCTTGTAATATATATTACGGTTTTGTTATTTTGAAAGTATCGTGTGCAATGTTAACTTTGTTTTCTATACTCGGTTAGTTACTAATAAAAACTCGTATTTGTAAGACATACTTACCCCTTACATTGTTTTCCCAAATTCGGTTCTAGCCTGTGGTCAAAAGTTGTTCAGTATTGTCCTTGATTAAGGTCCCCATTACACCTTACCGCCTCACCGACAATCAAGTGTAAATAACTTAGTCTTGACTAACCTTATCTTTTGTTCAAAGTAAGGGACGAAGAAAGATCATTTTCGGGAGAAGGTTCACTCTCAAGCAACCCACCTTGACCACCCTTCAACTAGATCTCGTGCTCGACAACCCAGACCTCCTCGTCAAAGTCCTTAGAAGGCATGTACTCCCTTCAACTGTTCTACTTGACCCACTACCCATGTCAACTCTCCTAGACAATGCTAAACAACTTGTCAACTTCCTAACTTGTCCTCTTACCGCCGACTCCCTTACTACCCCCACTCCTCAATGCATATTTCATAGCCGGCAACCCTTCGACTTTTAAATTCATAAAATATGACAAACTTAATTGATAATACCAATTTAGTCTTTAGAGTAGGTATATGAATTTTTTTTTTTCCTAAAAAAATGTTTTCTTGAAAAAAATCTCATTTCTTTAGGCAATTGGATTGTCGTGCTTTACGGACGGGTCTTTTAAAAGTGTATGTATAGAGTGTAGGGAATGACTTATGCGCCCGCAACATTAGTTGATCCTATGTACCAAAAATAGAGTATTGCTTTTTTAGATTTCTTATTTAGGTGCCGTTCGGTATAGCTGTGGTTTTTTTTTTTTTTTTTTTTTTTTTTTCGGCAAATGCACGTGGTGTCCCTGAGTTTTGACGTTTTGCACATGGTGTCCCTGCTTTTGAAACTACTACTAGAGTTGGCCTTTCGTGTCATGTGCTGCGTGCGGCACGAGCACGACACTGGCACGACACGATACGAGGGTCAAGCGGGCCGGCACGGCACGTGGCACGCCGGGCTCGCCTCGTGCCACGGTTGCGAAATCGGAGTTTGGTCGTGACTTGGCACGCTCCGACACGAGGCACGACGGGTGTGGCACGCGGGCTGGCCTGCTGTGGCACGCTTAAACACGATAAAAAGGAGAAAAACATCGAAAAAGTAAAAAAATAGCTGTTAGCACGCGGGTTGACACCCTGTGGCACGACACGACACGCCGTGTCACCGTGCCATGGTGAGATTTTGAATTTTTGGCACGACATGACACGAGCACGCCAACACGAGGACCGTGCCAGGGTCGTGCCAAGTTGGCCGTTTCGCACGCCGTGCCGGCACGAAGAACGACACGACCCGACACGTGTCCAACTCTAACTACTACTCTCTGGTGTCCCTCAGTTTTACACAACGCGGCACATGGTGTCCCTGGGTCTAACTCTGTTAACAGAGTTCCGTTATGTGATGACGTGGACGTAATTAGTGGTTGACGGGAAAATAATTAGTGTCGTTTATTATATTTTAATAAAAAATAATAATAAAAAAAATAAATAAAAAATAAAAATTCTCTAAAAATTTCAAAAAAAATCCAGATATTGATTTTTCCAAAAATAATTTCGAAGAATGATTTTTCGAATTTTTTCCCCGAAATTATGTTATTGGTGAAAAACTCATGGACACCAAACACAGTGCACAAACACAGTGCACATGGTGTCCCTGAGTTTTACACTTTTGTGCACATGGTGTCCCCCAGTTTTACAATTTGTGTATGTAGTGTCCATGAGTTTTCCAACTTAAATATAATATTGATACTAGTTTTTGCACCCGTGAAAATCACAGGACTGCTTTTACATTTCGTCATTGCCCATTTTCCTTGTTTAAAACAGAAAAAAAATTCATGAGACACTTCAATTACAATTATTCATTTATTTGTTACCATTGCCAGTTTTCTCCTTTATGATTGTTCTGACATAAGAATTTGAGTGTTACAATATTTTTAGCATTATACCTTTGAGTTCCTTATCTTTGTCTTTTACTCCGACTTTTAAAATAGACCGAACAAAATATCCAAATCTAGCCTATAATTGATTAATTCTAATTGAACTGAGATGCTTTAAATGACCCTGATTTAGATTGCGAACAAGCAAGCCCTAATTGAATTTCGTTCGATCATTGTTAACCAAGCCCAAATTTTTAGACTTTTAAGGGTTAAGGCCTTGTTTGATAGGTTTACATCTACCTGATCTAATCTGGTCTGATTTAATTTGAATGTAACTGATTTGGAATGTTTTAATTTGAATGACTATGAATTAATCTAATCTTATATGTCTATATGGAAAACTTAACTGAATTTGGGCGAATTAATGTAAAAACTTGACTAAATGTAGTGACCATTATTTCAATAGTCTGATTTGAGTTAATTTGATTTGAATTAATTTGATCCGATCTGATTTGAATGGATCAGATCTTTTCGAAATGCCTCGTTTGATAGGACTGCATTTTTCTGATCTAATCTGATCTGATTTAAATAATACTAATCTTATCTGATTTGTATGACTCTGAACTGAATTGATATGATCTAAATGTTTTGAAATTTTGATTGAATTTCAACGACTAAGCAACAATTATGGACTAAATTCATTGGTCGTTATTATTTGAACATTTTTGGGTTGATCCAATCTGCTATGATCTGATTTGAATGACTCTGATCTGATCTAAATACTCCTTTAATTAGGTCATATCAAACTTAGCCTATGTCCTATTAAAGGCTCTATTGATAGGATTGCATCTTTCTGATTTGATCTAATCTGATTTGAATGCAAGTGATCTTAATCTGATTTGATTTGAATGACTATCTGATCTGATTTAAATTTGTTGAGACTTTGATGAATTTCGTCGCATTTATATCAAAACTGGACTAAATTCATTAATCATTATTTCAACAATTCTGAACTGATCTTATCTGATTTGAAGCCATTGGATCTGATCTGATCTATTCTTATCAAATTGAAATAGAACATCAATTTGATATATTATGTGATAAAATATTGAAAGACCCGATAATAATTCGATCATAATTCATCAAACCTAAAATGACCAATTTCGACTAAACCTACCCAAGAAGTGACCGAATATGACAAACTCCATAATTACCTAACCTGATTGATCTATTATCATTACAAATTTAGTCCAAATTTCAAAATGATTTGACATGATTCGTAAAAGACAGCGACTTAGCTTGACCCGTTTTTATGCAAGGCTTACCGCAACACATATTCTACTCTTCATTGGAACCATAATTGATCCAAAAATATTAAACCTCAAAGCGCATCATATTCCAAGGTGCATGCATTTTAGTAAAATCACATTTTCATAGTCTAATGCAAAATTAAAATATCAATGACTAAAGCTATCAAATTACATTATATATAGTCTTCTAGTACAATACAATCATATAAAATATATAATTTGGAGGTAACAATAATTTGAGAGTACAAACACAAACATTTATATAAAGACTAACAACTATTAATACATAAAACTATCAAAAGATGCTAACATTCATCTAAATTGTTGTATGAGAAAACAATCTAAACTAATTCTCTAGCCTAACTCCGCTGTCACTTTCAACATGTCAAATATGTGTTTCGTGAAAAAATTTCTCTCCAAATCAAACAAATAACCAAGGTATATATAGTATCTCAAACTAACATGTAACTGATAATTGGCAAGTGAATAGCCAAGAGACACAAAGTTTATTACCATTAATTGAATGAATAATGATGATGAATTATCATAAAAATGATGAAATTGATGAGAATTAATTTGGAAGAAGTTGAAAGAAGGTAGCTCAAAAGACTATATTCACTAAAATTAATTTGGGAGTGACACGTAGGCTTATGATGTGAAATTAAACTAAAGGAAATCGCTCTTAGCATGCCACATGGCTTTTTGCAAAAAAAATTTCTTAGCCTATTAATATTATTACTAGTTTTTGTACCCGTGAAATCACGGATCTGTTTATGAGTTTCTGAAGTTAGCGGAAATAGTAGCTTGATCTCTAATAATAGGAGTTAAGTGCTAATTTGGTCCCCGAACTTTTCATCTAGGGTGAAATCAAGGACCCGTAACTTTTGTTGTAAAAATTGGGGACTATCACCAATTTCCCATCCAAATGTTAGCATCCGTTAGTAACACCTCCATACATCTTTCTCTTTCCTCTCTCTCCTGCCTTCAACCTTGCATGGCTGCCTCCTACTTCCATCACTCCATTATACCACTCAAAATTCTTACACCAAAAGCTCTATCTCAAATTCTCTTACATTTCTCTACCTCCAACTACTTTGTCTCCCCGTTTCTTCTTCTTCATCATCATCATCTCTTTCCCCAAAAGTTCATTTTATTAACACATCAAATAAGATAGATTTAGTGATAGGGGAAAATCACCAACCTTTGCCTCCCCGTTTTCTTGAACAACTTCTTCTGATTCGATCTTTTTGGATCAATTTACGAAAAAAAAAAATTGATAATCTGTGGTAGAAAATTAGGGATAGTGGTGGAGATGTGGCGAAGGTGTCGACGATTCAATTTTTTCATCAAATTTATAGTAAAATAGGAAGAAAAACGACTTCTAGTGCGAGTGGAAGAGTGAGAGTTGTTGCTAGAAAAATCATTGCTTTAGTAAATGCTGTTGGAAATGTTTTTTCAATAATTTATTGATTTTATGGGAATCAATTTTCTTGGTTAATTTCTGGGTTCATTATTTAGGTTTTGTTAATTTTCTTGTTAAAATTCTTGTTCATTGTTAAACCTTAATTGATGTTGCATAAATGAGGGGAGTTGGAGAGAAAAAAAAAATCTGGGTTGGAGGTGATGAAGCCATGAAAGGATGAAGGTGGGAGAGAGAGGAAAGTGAAAGAGGAATGGAGGTGATAAGATTATTAATGGATGTTAACATTTGGATGGTAAAATGATGATAGTCCCCAATTTTTACAAAAAAAGTTAAGGGTCCCTGAATTCACCCCAAATGAAAAGTTCAGGGACTAATTTAACACTTAACTCTAATAATAGCTACTCTATGTGCCTTATCATTATATCACACATGTAACGAAATATTTGGTTTTGATCCATGAAAACCTCCCATTATTTTACAAATTTTGACACCCACCACTTTAATCAAACGCTTCTTATTATTTTATATTGTACGTGATACGTTCAAAATATTAGATGATCCTTTACTATAGATCAAATGCTTTAATCTTGAAAATTGAAACTTTGGAACCCACAATAAATGTGCAAGGTATAAAAAAAATTTATGAAGCCTCCAATTTCCATAACTCTATGGCATGCTTGATGACATTTTTATAAGAATATGGCTTGTAAAATGCTCCTCTCATATATTACAACATAGGAATTTCAATCTAATAAGAGTAAAACCAGGAAGGAAAAAAAAAAAGAATAGTAAGAAATTGCTGATGAGTTTGAAATAATATCAACATTAAAAAGGTCTGAACTTCTTATTATAACAAAATTGATTACACCAAAAGGATTCCACTTGTAATTGCGCAAGAATATGTCATGTAGGCTTTGATGGTAGACAATTAAAGTTATTGTAGTAGATACTAAAAACACCTAGTTCTTGGACACCAAGGGGTGAAGGGGGCATCAATGACATTCTCACACATGTGAAGTCTTGGCAATGAAAAAAAATCTGCAAAAATCATATACTACCATAGAACAAATAGATGAGAGAAAGATCACACGAAAATGAAAAATAGTGATTAGCTAGAAGAATTAGGTACATACCCTCTTAATCGAAAATTATCGAAAATGCATTAAACTTCACGTCTCTGTTAAGAAAGGCATAATGCCATGAAGTGAAACTAAAGTACCTTGACACGGTGTTTTAATGAAGATACCATCTATAAGTGGACATTATAACACAACCTAATAATAACATACTACGTGTATTCGAGCACTAATAAGAGTAACAATAACGACTTAATAATGGCAGAAAGCATGGTAGAATGAGCAAATTAGGAATAATGACCTTATTAATTAGATAAGATCAACCCACATCATGAAACAACTCTTCCTGAAATATTACCACTTTTTTTTTATTATTATTATAAAAAGTGCCAGAGATCATATATCATTTTCATTCTAAACCCAAGGTTTCATGAAAGAGTTTACTTTCTACATTAATAGATTGGATTTCGAGCAATACAAATTTAGAGCATGCTCAATCACTACACCGAGCAAGCCAGGAGCCAACCCGTCCATGTGAACAGAAATAACAACTCTAAGCAAAACACAAAATTCCGAATATAAGTAAAATCCTTTCACAACGTAGCTGTTTGAGGATAAAGTAATGAACAAATAGATCTGAAAGGGAATAGTATAGATTAAAAGTTCAATGCACTTACAAAAACCATCACTTTGATATCTTGCCTCCTCCCTTATCACATTTACCGGATTTCAGGTAGGCATGACAGAGGTATGGAAGTTTGTGGGACTCCTTTGTCCTCAAATGTTCTTGAAATTTCATCAGCTAGATACAATCAACCAAAAATGAAACGCAAATACCAACAATAATCGAAGACCTACTGAATTATTGTTGACAGTGACACAAACATACTTGATATACCTAAGATTTGGTTTGGTTATAAAATGTTACCAAATCATGTTCAAAAGAAAAGGCAGTAGTTCATCTCAAGTTACTGACATATACGCAATATGATTAATTCTTAAATTGAACTGTATTTCAGAAATAGCGATGGAGATTATAAAAATACCAAAGGTCGAAATCACTAATTACTACTCACTCTGGTTTAAAAAATCAAAAGAGCAACGGTGACGTAATCTGTAATAGCAGTGAAAACAGAATAAAAAATCCAAAATATTGCACAATTTGGTTACCTAAATAATCAAGCATATATCACATGAATAAAAAGATGAAATCAAAGCGAACATCCCATTGTATCTTTTGAATAACATATACGTATGAAAATTTCCATCAATAGTAAGAAGATAATTATGAATGGATAAAGCCACAGTTAGCTTATAGATGACT
>JBBYHQ010000009.1:3419406-3447368 GCA_038382645.1 Spergularia azorica
TTTCCTTGGTTGGGGTGGCCCCCCCCCCCCCAAGCCACCAGCTGGCTTCGCCGCTGCCACCAACATCATTTTTCTGCACCAAGATCAGGCAGCAAAAACCCTGTCTCTGCCAATACATGAGGAATCCGACCCTTAGGCAGTTTATTAATACCCCTAATGCCAAAAAGGTTGCTAGGACATGTGGAACTCCTTTCCCAAGGTGCTGAGCTTAATCTGTGTTCGTCGTCGTACGCCGTTTTCTTATGTTTGGGAAGTTATTGAGTTATGAGCTTGTACTAGTAGCTGCAGTCTACAAAGTGGCGCGCCAGTTCAATGTACCCGTACTGCGTGGTCCGAGTTACCTATGTGTATATGTATGTGTAATGGTGTGTGTTATAGTTGTGTGTATTGTTTTCGTTTATGTACTAGGCCGAGTTCCAGAGGAGTTCTATATATGATGCAGTACGTATTGCATAATTTCAGTGCTCTTGTTCAATTTTTTGTACATTTGCATGACATGAGTCTAAAAAACATCACATTTTCCGACCATAACGTTAAGAATCCAAAAGAATAAAGGGAGTGCAAGCATGCCACTACAAAACCGCTTATCAGTACTAGAGAAACACGTTTTAGGTGGTTCCACCCTACCTTCCAAGTGCACGTAACTTCTTTCATTACATTGTCCTACAAAAAGATCATCCACAATCTCTTCCGACTCTTCTACTCTGATCTACCTTACGCACCATCCTAAATTCCTAACAGGCTCTTTTTTGCACCATATAGCAGTAGCTAGTTTAATAATTTTTCAGCCGGAAGCGCGGTATTTAGATCAATTTTACATTGCCATAAAAGAAAAACAGATCTTCTTTGATAAAGATTTTGAGTTTTCAATTTTAAAAAGAAATAATCACGCATTTTCTGCAAATTCTGGTCTTGCGCGCATACGCATCATTTGCAAAGTTTTGTCAAAAATCAAACTTTGTAGAGTTATATCAATACTTCTTGGCATTGTAAACAGACTGCCGCTGACAGAGGATGACGTCTCACGTCTATCTTGAGTGAACGCCATAATTCTAGTGACAGTATCTGCATGAATGATGAACCCATATATCTGGCTGATGCTGCTTATTTATTACTCTGACTAAATGCACCACGTACTTACACATTGCTTATATATACTAGTATGTGCAGAAGGATGAAGAGTAATCAGTAAGATACAATATTACAATTATGGAGCAAGCATTAGTATCATGCCCAGGTAAATATATCCTTCACACTTCACTACTGTCACAATTATTACTCATTTATTTTCAACCGTTTCTTCTCTACACGTTGTAGCAACGGCTAACAACACTAATGTAAAATTTGAGTAATTTGTTAGAAGAAACTACGCCGTTAGGTGCAAGACTTGATTGTTGATGTCGTTATTGTCACATGGTGTTCATCGCAGGGAAGAACAAATGGCCAGAATTAGTAGGGACAAACGGACACAAAGCAGCCACGAAAATACAGCGCGAGAACCCTCATGTACGAGCCATAGTGCTACCAGAAGGGAGTATTGTGACACGAGACTACAGATGCGATCGGGTTTGGGTTTGGGTTAATCCTCACGGAATTGTCATTCGCCCTCCTACTGTAGGCTAAGCACGCATATGTACTAATGTAGAGCTTAGCAAACAATCCGTAATCATCTCTAGTATACTATCAATAATGTAACAGATCGATCGATCATTGTGCGACTCAACTTATGACTTAGCTTCAAATAAGTTGAGGTATCTTAGCTAATATCTGAAAATAAAATGATACTGAAATGTGCATCGACAGAACTTGAATAAAACTTTGGTACGAACAGAATGTGCAGAAGACTGCTAAAGTTGGTTCTAAGGTTTTCTTGGTGTATTTAGAATAATGCATACTTTGAAAGTTTGAATACCAAGCTTTAATTGTACACGCAATGTGCTCAGTACTCGAGCGTAAAAAGAGACACCTAATGCCCGGAGTGAGTCAAGTTCAGTCAAATCCGAAGCTGCTACGAAAAATCATCACCGAATTTATATACTTTAACAAAGTATGAGCAATGCTATCTATGTATCAATCAAATTTCAGTGACTTCAACAATCATAACACTTCACAAATATCAGTGTAGTGAACAGCATGATCACTGATAGTCCTATCAAACAAGAGTTTAATAAGGTATACACTGAAGAGCTACTAGCACTTTACATTTGCATCTGCAGCTCATGTTATCAGCATTCTGTAATGTGTTTTACACTGCTTAGTCTGCTACGGAGGACTTGCTGTCAATATTTCGCTACTTATAAGCTAATTCACTGGAACATCTTGGAGGGCACTAAAGCCTGCAACTGCACCTCTCAAGAAACCATGGTATCAAGTTTGTAGGGATAATAATCAAACCCCAAGATAGTTTCTTTTTTCAGTTTTGTTTTTTGTCTTTTTTTTGGTTTTTGAAGGGAATCTGGAGGCAGAAAAGGGGCCAAGTATGGTCTCCAGAACTACATATAGTGATAACCTTGTTTTTTTTTCTTTTTCCATTTTTTTTTCTGCGTTTCACCTTATGTATTAAAGATGGGCAGGAGACCTTAAACGCCAGGCCAACGGGCATCATGGTTTCTTTTCCTAATACTGTGCTTCTAGCCAGGCTAACTCGCGGTGAATGTTCTGAAACTGTCTATCTTTCCCCTTTTCCCCACCTACCAACACCCATCTTTTCAAAATTTCCTCCATCAGTCTGGCATCAGGCCGGTTGCAACACTGCAATTTACCTCTGATATGAACTACGGGAAAGAAAGAACTCTAAGTCTGGATGATTAACCTGGAGCTGCCTTAGCCAACGATCTGCAGACAGCGCGAGAGAATTAACAAGAGGGCATTCAGAGTCCCTCTTGCCTGTCCACACCACTCCCTTGAACTTATAAGAGCCCAACCCAAAAGCAGGTAACGAAAATCTCAGAGTTCCATCGAGTTCAGAGGAGTCGATCAACTTTGGTGAATGTCTGCTCCCTTCACCTAGAGAAGCAGCAAAAAGAACTTCTGTGAGCATACTCCAAAGATGTGAGAGCCATCATCCTTTACAATACAGAAATGTTGATTGGAAAAGCAAACTACCATACATGTAAACCAAAACTACCTCCGTCTTATTTTACAAGAGACTCCTGACTGAGTAGCAATTACAACTTGAGAAGATAAACTACATTAGCAAATAGAAAACACACGGATAAAAAACGTGAGACTTGAGAAGTTAAAACGTTTGCAGTTACTGTACTCCATATAATCATCGATCAAAGCGCTCCTTTTACCACTATTTCCAGATAAGATACATTTACGATCACTGAATACAATCAGCAATTTCTAACTGATCGTTAAAGTATACCATAAGGATCACAAATCTAGCCTCTGCCCACCTATATAACCAAAAGCAATGTGGTCTCGAAACATATCAGACATAGATGGAGAATATAGGAAATCTTTGCTACAAGAAACTTCGGAAAATAGAAAGGTCATGAAGTCTATCAGCTAATTGGTAATGGTTTCTTGATAAACTTAAACTGACCAAAGCGCATAATTGGACATAGCGATCCACGATCACGATCAAAATGAAACTAAAATTGGAATTCCTTCGGTTTGGAGAAGGTTACCTGTCGAAGGTGTTGAAAGACAATGGTATGTTAGAAAACAAGCATCCAAGTCCTTCAGTGTTGATCCGGAGGGTATTCTGTATATAGGATACCTGCATATTCAATTAAAAGATTGGATGACCAGGATATAATTCACACAATGTCATTCAAGATGAAAGATTACACATTACCATGCCACTGACATCCAACTACAAGGAAGCAAATCACAACTTCTCAATGTATTTAGCTGAGGATACAAGCTCGTAAGGTCCCCCACCTGTAGCAACAAAACAACACTTAATCTAACCTACTTGATGCTATTAAGCCGTTAAGATAATCTATTAGAGGGTCAATAATACTGGCCTTGTTAGCCAACGGCTCACGACAGTATGGACTTTCCTTCTCGAAGAACTGAAAAAGCAATTCGCCCTTAGAACTCCCAGCGTCACTGTCATCACTTCCAATGCCTTCATGGGACTGATGCTGCATGCCTAGAGAAGAAAGCATCTTAGATGGGACCTCATCTGCCTTATTTGAATATGCCTCTGATATTGTGCTATAGTTGACGTCTTCTTCAAATTCGTAATCACTACTCTCATCAGAACTTGAGAACTTGCTTTCATCATTGCCACTCTGCCCGCCACTGTTACCAATATACCGATCAATACAGTTTCAAAAATACTAAATCACATTTCAAGGTCAGCCAATATGAATGGGACCTTCAAACTACCTCAAGAGCAAGAACAAAAACAACATGATTGGGAACATGAATTTCCTTTGGAACAAAATAAATAAAAACGAACAAAGATTTGCATACCTATGCCTATGTCAATATTTGAAAAAAAGGATGTTGATAACCACTTCTGCCACATAGTATGTTTGTGTCCAACAATGCGACCGACTCAGAAATATGTTTCTGACACTCAACACGTGTCTATCTGTACGTTAATATTCTTCTAGTTTTAAGTTTTGACACTCCAGGAATAAAAATTTAACACAATACTATTAGCACATGAGGTAACTTAAAGACTAATAAAGGTAAAAGATGATGATTTTCGTAAGTTCATTGGCATAAAAAGAAAAAAGGGCAGCCCGGTGAACATTGGTGTGCCTGCAAGGCGAGGGTCCTGGGAAGGTCCACTATAAGGGTGTCTAGGGGGAAAGGCTTCCCTTGTCATTTTGAACAAGAGGCTGCTCACATTTGTATATTGGAATATAAATTATGATGAGTTTAAATGTTTTCTAAATTTTTGAAGGAAATGGACCTGTGTTAGTTTGTGATTACTTAAAATTTGACACCAAAGCTGTGATTATAACAGGAATCTATTTTAGTCTGATTTATGAGTTTCTGGAACATGTCTCCATATCCTATACTCCGTATCTCTTATGATGCCCTCTACTGTGTCCGTATCAAGTACAATTCTGTGTCCACATCACACCCAACTCTCTCCATGCCCATCGGTTTTTATAATTCATAGTTTTCTAATCACGTGTCCCTTTTTTATGCCACTGCATTTCAAACATCCGCACAACCACTATATTGGATAGTACTCACCTCTTTGTCTTTTAACAAATTTCAGTCTTTCTCATTTTACTACTTACCCTAACGTTTACTTGGGTGGTTTTATATTCAATTGTTTTCTATACTATTTAAACCCCATCCACAGAGAGTAAACATTAAATTAAAAGACAAGTGGTATACCACCTTCCGGAGTGTCGAGGACTCTCACCGAAGAATGATAGGGCTATCATTAAGTAAATAGCAATTTCTCTTATGAGAGGGAATAAGGTGCATGCAATGACATACAGCTAAAAGGAGGTCAAGTTAAAACAACATCAAGTCGGCAAAAGAACCTTTTGGCTAGTAGCGTAAAATAATGAGGTGGAAATGCCTAAAATAGAGCCAGCAAAGATGTGGTTTTTAAGCTGAAGTAATCCCAAACAGGAGGCCTACAATTCATAAATTTCTTTCAAGCAACAGTTGCCTGAGATAGCTGTCATTTAATATCAACGACACTTAGAGGTTGCATTTGGTTTTTTGATTTTGTTGTTTCCGGTCATTTTGTCTCCTGTATATTGGTTCGCTGTACTACGTCCTTTCATTTGTACATATTTCATTGTTGTTGTTGGGAGAAAAAAAACTGAAGAGGTCGATCATTTAGTTTGTTGTGTGCCTAAAGAAGGAAACAGCTTTAATAAAAGTGTGGAGCAAGGATAGGTGTAATTGTCCAGAGATGCAGCCAGGTAAGTGTTGTGTGACTTGTGTCAGATGACTGACAGCATACAGTATCAACTACTCCTACGACTCAAAGAGCTAAGACTAGACGGGTTCATTATGGTTAGCTACTTTAAAGCATCTAAGATTACCAAATTTGAATTGGAATCTGAAACAAGTTAGAGAAATGTCCTAAAACTTGCAACTTTATTTGGACCCTGGCTTTTTTGGGAACTTAAAATGCTCTACACATGTGCATACTTAAAACTCGACAGTTACTTCTAACCATGAAGACATGTTCTTATACTAGCAGCAGGAAATCACTCCCTATTCTCGGGTATTTGGTCAGGTTGTTTGTTGCCATATGCGTCATCAAACTGTCAACATAACAATCTAACAAATTAAAGCATGTGGTTCAAAGGTGTAAATTCTGTAAAATCTTAAAAAACAAAAATTGACTCTCAATTTCCAAGGTAGCATAACGACTCTCTAACTACAAACCTTGAGAGCCAGTATTACTGAGGTTGGAGTTACTGCAGTTTTTGTTCTTAAACATGAGTCAAAAACACAAACCTAACAGAAAATGTAAATGTACCTACTGCTATTAATTTTACTTTCAACTGAAGCTTGACTTAATTAGTTAATTGGTACCTCAAAGACATGTCATGGGAAATGCAGAGAACCACTGAAAATCACTGTTAAATATCAATTTGACTAGTGATTCCATAACAGTAATCACGCTGGCAATACAAAAGCAATTGCACATCAAGTAACTTTAAAAAGCTTTATATCATGGATGTGTTGCTACGGTAGAGATCTAATTCTCTGAATAAAAATATTGTCCATCAAACTAGAGTTTCCATCAAATGTTCCCAGAAGAAATGCTTTTGTAATTCGCATATTCCCACTGGAAAAGGTAAAAGAAAGGCTATTTCTCACCAGACAGAAAGGAAACAGCTAGACATGTTCACTGCAAAAGGAGATTGACTATCCACTTTATTAATAAGTCGAGGCCTCGAGGGTCGTGTCAAAGTTTTAGGAAATCTTGAAGAGCTGAATATCTAAATGAAAAAGGAACTAACTCCTGGAACAACGCGCCTACAATATCTTTTATCTAACCTATGACTTCTTCTGTAATCTTCTTCGCACACAACATCGAGATATAAAGTAAAAAGTTAAACAAAACGTCCAGCCATGTACTCCCTTTATGGAATCACACATACAGTAACTCGGTGAACTTAGAGGTCTGCCCAATCGATAAACGAATTAACAACATTATTATGTTAAGTACACAAATTTTCAACTAAAAAGCAGACGTCTTCAATATTTTTCTTAAGTGACTACACCTTGACCGTATGTGAGGACAACTATAATGACTCAACTGACTCAATGATGATATAAATCAACCTCCAATATGCAAGGCTCTGACCTTACACCAATTATGGGTTCTTTCTCTATATACCCTAGAGAGTTATGTTCATTATTTAACAACATCAGTTCTGCTTCTTTAGCTATCGCAAGTTTGCAACTACAGAAGTATACATTTGCTAATAAAAACAACAAATTGCACGCAAAATATCACCACCAACCCCGATGAATCTTTTGTGCTAAGAGCAATAAAATTAGGAAAACAAAGCCTTAGTCCGGGGTGCTAACATGAATTGCTGTATGAGATTGTAAATGCACAAAAGAGATATTATACCAAAAGAGGATAAGCAATAAAGTGTGAAGGAAGAACCCAAAAAGACAGGATTATCATAAAAACAAAGCATAAAAACACTTTTAAATGGAAGATACAAAGAAACTGAAAAAGGGAAAGTTACACGAAAAAACCAGAGGGAAAATATAGTAAGAGAAAGGTCCAAACAAAGAAAAACAAATGATTAAAGAACAGGTGAAAGGAAACAAATACAGCAAAGCCTTAGTCCCAAAATGGATCCACACATGTAAAATGCGAAGACAATTAATAAGTTTGAGAATTGGTGAAAGAAGATCATTAAAAGATGGGAGGGTAGAATTAAAAAAAAAAAAAAAAACAATGACAACCTTCTAAAAGGCACAGTGCGACGAGATTTGAAGATAAAATAATCCCATCATTACAAAATCAAGATACAAAAATGTAAAAATTATTCAGAGAATCGTTGATTCTAAGTAGTTTAGCAGTCCACAATACATTACGTTTGTTTCAATTAGAAAATGTGTAATTACTTGATTATGTTGCTCCGCAACTCCTGATTCATTCATTATTCAGATTCGGTAATGCAGCTAACAGTTAACCAAGAAAAACATGAAGCTTTTGACCCGAAAGCGCGATTTACAACACTTACTCTTCCCATCCTCAATAGTCATCAACAACATCTTTACAACATCTCGACCCCAGCACCTTAAAGGCTCCCGCCATAAGGCGGGGTAAGGGAGGTCGGATGCACGCAAGCCTCACCCCAATTGAAACATAGGGAGGCTGCACACGGATGACCCAAAATGAAAATTGCTTCGAGTATCGCACCGATTGACTGTTACTTCACAAAATAAGAAGCACCAAAAAGTTTTATGAGCCTTTTTGCTTTATTCCATTGTATCCCAAAGCCAAAGAATAATTAGTTATATCCCATCTTCGATAGTCATCCGAATGCAAATTGGGAAGTAAGGGCGCTAACCAATCCTTACTAAAGCTAGGAGTAGCTACCTCAAAGCTGCTAAGCAAACCTAGGAAGCTAGGAAAAAACACCTCAAAACCAAGAGTAAGCTTCTTTGACTAGAGAAACTGTAGCCTATACATATCCATAGACATGCACATCAACTTGTTGACACTGACATCAACATCTGCTAATCAAACAAAGAAACACCACCTACCCCAATCCATATGGTATAACCACATTAATAATAATAATTCCCAATTGAAGATGATTGCGACGCGAATCAACTACCACGACATTTGCAAGAATTATAAAACAAAAAGCACGCACCACATTTCCATATAGTATAAACATACAAGCAAAGAATTTTTAAGCAATTAATAATTCTAATTCTAATCAAATAAAAAAAGAAGTAAAGTATAGTAAAGATAGAGCAAAGTTATGGGACCTTGATTTGCCATCAAATTTTGAAGATTGACCAAATAATTGAATAGCAGATAGATATGGAACATAATATTGAACGATCCCATCATCAATACCATTGAGAACCAAAGGAACTCCAGCACCATATGCACTGCATTCCCTGTATGATTCCCACAAATCTCCCAATGTAAAATAATGCTGATATTCCACATCACATGTCCTCCACCCCTTCATTGTTGTCTGCCCACCAAACCAAATATCAATATTAATTCAATTAACAACATTACCCTTAGTGCCGAGTTAAAAGGGGTCGGATGTACGCAAGCCTTTTTCAACATAGAGAGGCTATTTACGGAATTTAATCAATCAAAAAACACCCAACAACCAAAAAAAAATAACTCTGGCCAGATAAAAGTAAAAAGTAAAAAAAAATAAACCTTGGAGAAATACTGGGCAGGAACAGAAGGGATTGTAGAGTCCAGAAAACTTGAAAGATTATTAGAAGAATGACCCAAATTCAAAATCCCATCTTTAGAAGAACCCACATTTTGATTGCCCAAATTATTCAAACTTGAATTTGAAGCAACAAAGTTCAAGTCTTTGACATTCTTCTGCTGCTGCTGCTCTTGTTTTCTCTTTGAGTTTCTATTCTTTCTGGATTTTACAGGAATATACAAGTCTTCCTCCTCACAAACAGTGCTACTACAAACCCAAAAGTTCCCATTTGAACCCACCATTTTTTTTTAATCTTATTTTTTTGGGTGCCCAGAAAAATGAAGAATAAAAGAGGGGTGTTTTTTTTTTGGTGGGTTTTCAATGAATGTTTATATAAGGGTGTGAAAAGTGAAAGTGTGAAGGAGAAGTGTTTTGTTTTGTATGGAAGTTGAGGAGAGAGAATCAAAGAATCAGAGGGGATCTCCTTCTTCTTCAATGAATATCAATACCAATGCCTTTCTATACAAAAACAGAGGACTTCATATCATAATCAATATCATATGAGACTCATGAGAGTGTGTGTATGTGATGTGCGGCGTTCAAGTTGGTCTTGGGGTTGACAATTTTAGAGACAAAGTTGACTGAGTTGAGTGAAAAGGGATTATGATTATGGGAGTGAGGACAAAAGGAAATGTCCTATGAATATGAAGAAACTAAAGAATACCTACCTTTGCAAGGGAGAGGAGATGAGAGGAAGATTGCTAGAGAATATCCCTAGATTATATTGAGGGTTCTTTAAGGTGTGGAGTTCTTTGAGGAATGTGATAGTTCGTTGTCCTTTTCTCGTCGGGAGATTGAGGTTTCGATTTTCATGTAATGGTATAATTGCTTCCATTTAGGGATATCGATGGAGAAAGTTATGTCTAATTTCATATTTGTGGTTTATTAGAATGAAGTTCTCATTGATTCTAATATTTAATTTCGCGGAATTTCTTCTTGTTGGTGTTTTCGGGTTGTTACTAAAGACTATGCTCGTCTAAAGACAGTTATGGAGAAGTTGCGTCTAGACTTAGTGTACGTATCTGTTCAGATATTATTATATTTATGGAGGGTGAAGTTTTGGAAATCTAGTTTTGCGGAATTTCTTCCCGCCGCTGGTTTTGAGTAATCGAGACAAGTGTGATGAGTTCACGTATGATTGGTCAATTCTTAATGGCACGAAATCACAACTTTTCTAAAGTATTAATGGTATGTTAGTAAAACCTAATAAAAGGTTAAATTGAATGACTTTTGAATTGAAGAAGAAATATACGGAGTATATCTCAAAGAAGTTGGTGATAAGTTCTCAATTATACTCGTTTGGGTGCCCGTTACACCTCAAGGCTACATAGATATAGTTTTAAATTCGATTATCATATTTACCAAACATTAGGGGCTTATTCGGAATTGCTATTATTTTCTGTTATTGAATGTTGCTTAAAATCTTAACAAGTCATAAAATTAAGGGTTACATAGTTATGGTTTTCAAGTTCAATTAGCACAACTTACCTAGCATAGGGGCTCGTTCATATAAAAATGACAAGTCAAAAGTCAAAATCGTTTTTTGTGGTTTTTTAAAACGAAACTTTATTAACAAACCCATTCAAATCAAATCAAATCAAATCATATCAGAAAAATGCAATCTTATCAAACAAGATCTATGTAGTTCATTTGTGACAATCTAATATGGGGTATGTAGTTAATTATGTGCCAAATAGGAAAGAAATGAAACGAGAAATTGTTAGTGGAACAGCCAAAAAAGGGGAAATGCGGAAATCGTTGGGGGACAGGAGTCACAGGACTAATTGGAGGGACTGGGGGAGTATGCGAGAGACAAAATAACTGCAATGGTAAATTTTATCATCGGAATAGCTCTATAGATTTGGATAAAAGTTCATTAAGCTGACGTTAAATGCAGACATAATAATGGGAAAAAAACCCCTCATTTTCACTTCGACGAAGAACTCACACCGAAAAGAACATCTAACTTTCCAAGTTCATGAAAAGTACATTCTTCTGATTGTAAAATCTAAGAATTGGATTCACAATGAACTTCTCACACTCCTACTTAAGTGAAAAAGACGAGAACGAATAGTACTATGAAGAGAACCACCAAAAATAGTATCATCATCATCTGGCCCTTAGCACCCGCCTTTTTCAAAACGATTTCCACCTTTTTCTGCAACAGAGTACACAAAGTTAATTACAGCGACAAATCTGCAATAAATCTGTCACATACTTCTACCCTAGTACTTTGTATGCATGCCTATGAATCAATGATACCTGAAGAAAATCAAGCCGGTTTGAGGTGCTGTCCATTTCAGTACCCAAGTCACCAATGATTTTCTCCTGAAGCAGAAGATTAGAGAAAAATCATGAGTTGCAATAATGAGTCATGCAGCCTACCCTGGGCATGGCTTAGCACACAGAGGCGGAGCCATTGTTGCGTAGCATGGGTACAGATTAGTGATTTGCTTAATAGGTAATTATTGTGGTAATAAGCATATATTATAAAGCGCTAGTTCAGTGGTTAGAATGAATATGCACTACGTAATAGCCAGGAGTACAGACTAAAAAGTACCACTTTGTTTTTTTTCATTTTCTGTATCTTAATGTTTGCTAAAACGGTCCAAGAATCCCTACCCAAAATCATCTAGCTAGGTCAATGGTGATACCGTACAAAGAAAATAGTAATATGGAGAGCAGATAATCACTACTCAACCGGGGAAATAAAGATAACCGAAACCGGCACGACCCACCTAGATGGTAATCAGAAATCGGAAAGACCCAACAGTACCAACTCGAAACTGAACTAAACCAAGCCAACCTAATTGACAACCTGTCTGATCATATCCAATGCAACTATATAACCGAAAGACTCAAGTTTGAAATGACGTAAATACTAACAAGAGCATGGTTATGGGCTTTTGGCAAGGTAATTGGAAAAATGCAAACAGGTGAGAACCGAGCAACTTTGACCAGAAATTGACCCTACTTATTATAACCTGAACTGCCCCAATCCCACTCACAAGGCTCCCACCTTCAGTGGCAGTAAAAGACAACAGCTCTGTTTTACCACAGGTCCACAAGTATTCTGGTGTAACAATTTACTTGTAGATGATGACAAGGGGCCAGCTTCTAAAAAAATAATATTGTACTAACCTGTGCAAGTAATTCTTCATGTATATTAAGGCCAATATGTCCAATGGTCTGAACGCTTTCACACAGTTCATCAACGTCTTCATCCTGTTGCCTGCATAAACAGTTGAGTTAAAATAGTTTACACAAAGCAGGAACCTACTAACCAGAGGACGAGACATATCGCAGCATTGCAAAGCTGCTAGATCTGCTCAACAGCAAGAAGCAAAAATATTAAAATACATCATATACCAAGAAGCAGATTAAGAGTTACATGTTCCAAACTTAATTTGGAACAGCAGCACTGAGCTCTTATTTTCATCACATAATTAATCAGTGTCCTCAGTCCAAACAAAGTAACAATGACTCTGCTAAGACACTCTATCACCTATATCCCATCTATTTCTTTTAAATTCAACGATACTCAAGGAGGCTCCCTGAACCAGTACAATCAATACCAACAGCTCCCACCATAAGGCGGTGTAAGGGGGGGGGAGGTCAGATGTACGCAACCCTTATCTTCAACATAGAGAGGCTGATTACGAATGACCCATAATGACAATTGCTTCAAAAATCGCACCGAGTGACTGCTACGTCACAATACAAGAAGCACACACAAGCTTTGTAAGCCAATTAGCTTTATTCCACTATATCCCAGAGCCAAAGAATAGTAAGTTGTTTTTCAACTTTAAGCATTTGATGGTGAGACTCGCAGGTATTGTGCAATTACTACTATGAGGATCCTAATGTCTGACAACTTTTAGAACGTACCCCGACTTTCAAATTTTTGTGGGCTTCAACTTTTTGGTTGATCCATACTATCGCACCATTGATATGTAGCAAAACCAAGTATTGTACACAAAAAGACTAAGAGGACAGTGAAAGAATCTTCCGATAACTCAATACAGATTCTAATCACAAAAAGTACGACCGAAATTCCACCACAAAAAATAAAAAGAGAAGTGAAAAACTACAGAAGGGACATTAATGCAGACTGGTACCGCAAGATTCTAATAGCTGATTTGGCAGGCATCCAAATTTAGACCCGGATCAAGACCCAGATCCAGGTTATATATCCAACAACCAGTAGAAGGGGGAAAACAGTACCTTATGAATGAAAATTCAAAAAAGCTAATAACTACCAGCCTGTTTATTTTTGAAATGTACTTTGCTAATGCATGTCCAGGAACCAATAAATGCATGACTTCTCATGCTCAATTGCCCCAAAGACCATACATAAATAATCTTTCAAATTTAGATGGCATCTTAGTGTAGCCAAATAGAAAACGGCGGCTGCAACTAATTTAGACACTTGACTGAACAGAGATGCAAGAACAAAAGTACAAGCAATAACGATAGCAAACCAAGTTCAGATTGATTTTAGGGCTCGCTTGGATGCGGAGTAATTGTAAAGGGGGTAATAGATAATAAAACAAAGGGTAATATTACATTAGCATGTTCACTTCTTTCATTTATAGATTCTTCTTTTGTCAGTTTCATCCATCCTATACATTTTCTTCTCTTGCAAGTTTGCATACTAACCACCCCACCTTCTCCTCCATTGCTCGACCTACCCCCACTAAACTCCAAGCACCACCATTCCACCAACCCACCACCGGCCCCCTAAACAACCCTTTACCCACCCCCAACCTCTCACTTGTATTCCAAACACCCTCCCCAAACCTTGGCTACCCTGACAACCACACCCGGCCCACTCTCAGCCACCCATGAGTGGAACTAGGAGCTAGAGAGAGACGTGGAGAACTCTGAGCTTGGTTTGGGTGAAGCATGGCTGGTGAGTTGGTCCAAGAATGAATGGGTATGACTGAGGGTGGTAGACAGTGGATGGAGAATGGCTTGTGTTGATAGAAAGTTGCTGGGTTTATGCCCGGGATGGCTAGTGGTGAGTCAAAAGTTGGTTAGGGATGGCTAGTGGTGTTCCAAACAAAGCAGGCAGTGCTCAAAACAGCCAGTGGAGTACAATGGAGACGTACTGATTGGAGTTGGCAGGCGGTGGCTGGAGGTTGGCTATCAGTTGCTCAGGTGTTAACAAATACCTACAAGCATTTAAATCTTTTGCACATTTAAATAGAAAAAGACACTCTAACAGAGAGCTAACGTATCAGAATTACAATTACCATATCATCATGCGGTGTGAAAATAGAGAAAGAAGGACGACACAAAATAATAATACTACGAAGACGAAAAAATAGGTGAAAAGCAATGCACGGGAAATAGGGCGTTACTTCATTAGAAGCAATTGTCTATCAGACTCCGAAGATATGAAATCATCATTGTGTTGCCCATATTGGTTGGACTTTTCTGGCAGGCGCGACTGCTCCATAGGAAGCCTCATCAGTTCCCGGTGTGAATCATGATAAGTAAGTCCCTTGCCACCCGATACTTTTTTCTTCACAGAGCTAACCTAGTAAACATTCATCAATTGGATCATTCAAGCACAGCAACCAATATCACAACAAGTGACCCTCAGGTAAAAAGAAGATATACACACAAGCCACAACGATCAAAAAAGAAAACAAATGTAACAGTGATGTATATGTACCATAAAAACGTACCAACACAGTGCCAAATTCAGACTAAATAATAGTTTAGTTCCGGATGGCCACCGTCAAGTTTTGTCATTAAATAATCCACATGACAATAAGAGTTATTCCCTAATGAATGCACAAAAATGTATAGAAATACCAAGTCCTACCCCAACCCATAACTCAGTCCCCAATGAGTCAATGGTCATTAAAAGAGATGATTATGAGATTTAAGTACCCAAATTTGTGAAAAAATGCGCTCAAAAAGCAGTCATCCCTTTTAAATATATACGCTATACTGAAGGAGTAACCATACTAATCGCAACTTCAATATCTAATATTTGCGGATTGTGGGGTTGACACAAATACGGACCCAGGAAGAATATTTTCACTATGGTTGCAGAACCAGTGCCTCAAAGGCTCCAACCAATGACAGATATACTGCTCTTAACTTGTGGAACTTGTGAATGATTTTCAAAACCTATTTTTTTTTTTTTTGTGAATGATTTTTAAACAATTTTTTAAATAACTTATAGAGTTAGAACCCCAACCAATGTCTATCATACTAAGCCTGGAATAAGCATTTGGGCTCCTAACTCTATACGGTAAGGACTTCAAAAAATGAGAGCATCTTAAGCTAAAGTTTTATCAGGCTATTAGCCAGGAATGTAGATTTGCCATGCATCGTCATCTGAATTCACCTTAGGCATGAATCGTTATCTGAAATCGCGTTATGGAAGCAATACAAAGTTATAAATAGTGAGAGCACAGTAGTGACACGAACTTTTTTTTTTAAGTGAAACTTGAAACACTTGAGATAGTAGAAAAACTAAAGTACGGAAAAATCAGGAGAAAAGGAAGTGAAACACAGACACAGTTTTTTTGTTATAAAAATCATTCACAAGATAAAGGAGTTTTACCAAAACAACAAGAGAAAAAGCAATGAAACAGATTTGGCGAGAGGCAAATTGCTTCCTTGCGAGGTTGAGGGCATACTAAGCATCCCTATTAGCACTAGTTCGCAAGATAGATTGGTTTGGCATCATATTTGTAAGGATGGAAATTATACTGTCAACTTAGGCTATCATTTTCTTCGATGGAGAGACGAGTCATCTCGACTAGGGAAGCATATCTGGAACTTAAATGTTCCCCCCCAAGTGCGGTCTTTCATAAGGAGAGCATGCAGCGGGGCATTTTCATTCGGTGCTAATATTCAAAGACGATTAGATGAGGTTGATTCTACCTGTACTAGATGCAGGAAGTGGAGACCAAAATGGATAACCTCTTATTCTACTCAGAGGTTCTGGCTGTGTGGGAAGCAGTGGGTGTGCACCACGAAGCAGACTGGCGTGAGATAATTTTAAGGGAGTGGCTTGCACAAGTGTTAGAGGAGGATGTAGGCGAGGAAAAAAGTGAGGAGCTGATAATACTTTCATGGAACTTGTGGAACGAACGGAATAGTGTTCCATGGAGGAGATCCTCATGATGCTTGGAAGCTGATTGATAGACAATAGCGCTCATTGTTTATGTAAGGCGTACCAGGATCCACAGACTTCGAGAAAGATTGGTGGGGGATAGAACATGATAAAATCCTTCTAAAAGCCAACCCATAAGGAACCTTATTTTCAGCTTTATTAGAAAACACTCAATATGAAACAAGTTTTTTTTTCCTTACCCAATAAGAAACTTGTAAAGACTTTTATACACAAATGATTTTGAAAGGTAATATGAAAAGCTTCACGTAATTATCAAGAGAGAAAGCTTCACGTATTTCTCAAGAGAGCACTTGTTGTTGGTAAGTAATTCTCAAGAGAGCACATTATAACATTCTCACACTTCAGCCTGTTTGCAGAGTAAAATATGAACAAGACATGATTATATGATTCATCATTGTACAGACCTGACATAGTTCTTATAGTACAACATCTGGAATTCACTTTCAAGGATACTTTTAATTACATAGCTTTTCAGTGACCAGAGTTGCTACTCAATAGTTAACACGTAGAAGCCGTTTGGTTTGTGAAAAGGAAAGGAAAGGAAAGGAAGAGTAATTGAAACCCCCCAAATTACCCCACACGTTCGGTTAGAGGAAAAGAATCAACCACCTTCATTCCCCACATTACCATGACTGGAATTTTCTCTCTCCTACTCCATCACCACGGCCATGGCCTATAATGGCTATCTCTCTCCTCTCTTCTACCTTGGCTCTCCGTCCTCCTCAACCCTTGCCACGTTTTCGCCCTCGTCAGACCTGACTCGTGCAACATTGACGTCGCCGTCTCTACATGATTTAGTGTCTCTTACCCTCCTCTACCTTGATGTCAAGGCCAAAAGATCCACATTCATCGAAGCAATCTTGATCCCTGGGCATCAATGGTGGTAGATTTGATGGGGAATTGGCTTTAGGTGGAGAATAAAGACGGAAATGACGAGGGAGCGATTGTGAGGCGGTGGCAATAGGTGGTTTTCGGGTGGCATTTATGGTGGAGCAGTGGAGGGGTGGTGACAGTATAAGTTCGGTGGTGGTTAGGGAAACACATATGTGACCACTATCAAACCCCAAAAATGGGTAATCGGCAAATCTCAGGGGGGCCTGGGTAATGGGGGTTGTAGACTTTGAAAAGTACAACCAAATATCAACGGAGGAAGTTGGGGCTTTGAATTCCCTTTTCCTTTCTTGAAAGACCCTAAACAAACAGCCCCTTAGCTCAATGTCCTTAAATGTATTATCTACGGAATTTCATCATGCAAAAATCCTTAGAAAATCATCCAAACAGATACTTTGCAGACATTGCGACCTGGAAATTATAATGACTGGCCATAAAAGTATATACTTCGATGCTCCAAATTTAAAATGACCGACTGTAAAACTGAAACCATTGAGAAATTATGGTACTCCAGTAATAAAGATAACAGAACAGTTAAAACTCAGGCAAATGTCAAAGATTTTTAAAAGAAATTTAATTACCATCTTACCACAAAACTGAGGCTCAAAATTACAGTAGAAAACAGTAAAGAGGCCATTTAGTAATTTCAACTTTCATCACACAAAGTAACACTTAGCCAGTTTCTAAATTATAAAATATTATATCCAAGCTTGAAGTATGTGGATACCTGATCACGTGCGGTTCTGGTCCATCTGCGACGTTTCTCAAGCTCCACGGCATCAATACCAAAGTAAGCAGGGTCTCTAGAAGCCACAGAAATCGCTTTGTCCAACTCATCAACCTTCCTATCAAGAATAAAGGCTTTAGTGCTGTTTAAATGATCAAGAAAGGGGCTAACAGGGTAATGCAATATAGTAATCTGCAGCAGCATATTGTCCGGGGACGACAAGGGCCAAAAGATTGCCGCTTGACAGAATTATCCAACTGGACAATAGATTTCTAAAGCAAATTACAGAGAACAAAACCAGAGGTAAATATACATTTTTGGTTTAACAAAATAGAGTTCATAAACAGGACATGAAAGTTATGAAAAACATGCACATTACTAAATAGCAAAAACATTTCCACGCACAAGGCTCTTGGTATTCTAAAAAGAAGTTAAGCGTATAATAAATGTCGCAGTCTTCAGTTGATAAGCGTTAGTGTGAAATAGTTAAAAGTTGTTAACCAAGAGAGAGCTTAGTTGCAGAAAGAAAATAAAAACTTCAGACAAAGGTACGGGGATGTCAATACAGAAGAGGAAGAAGCAAGCGCTACAATAGTTCCATTACCAAGAATAGCAAGGAAAAGGAGGCCCCAAGATCGTAAGTCACATGAAACATATATGATGACACTGAAAAAATAACAAGCATATAGAAGTCACATGTAGCACAAAGTGCGCTATATCCATCGTATATCTCAGCCAGACACGTTCACCGTAACAAATTAGCCTAGACATGACTATTCATATTTCTCTTTTTTTTTTTTTTTTTTACCAAACCAAGAGCAGATTCAGTACGGGTTATGAGTCCTTGCTAATACAATTTACCAACTAACACTGCACTGATGAACAACGACAATAACAGTTCTCTATAGGGAAAAACAAAACGGCAGAATATAAAATCTATATTGAAAGCACCAATTGTCATCAGAATAACATCTGTATAAGTTACTCATAAACCAATGCAGCTTGAACCACAAACTAAGCAAAAAAATTTTGAAACGGCTAACATGAATCTTCAAAGAAACCGTCATGTGAAAAGCAAACTTAATGGGTATAAACGATTAGAAAAAAAGTTCACAGAAAATGCAAACAAATAGTACTACATCACAATACAACAACAACCAAGCTATATTCCCAAAATGATTTGGGGTTGGCTAAGGTGAATCGTCATCTGTAACCGTCATAAGCAAGCCACAAAAGTTAAAATGAAGAAAAGGTACAAGAAGAAGGAAACACATTGAATCACGTATTTGAAATAGATAAGATGCATATTAAACGACCTACACCAAAAACTTTGAGCATAATAATATAAATACCTGCTCTCCAATGCTCTCACAGCCAGCAAGAAGCTGTGTAGTAAACCGAAGTTGCTCTCCAGAACCCGAAGTGGCAGATTCCCATTGATGAAAGCTTGATAGTAGCTTGTCAATCTGAAAAGAAGAGACATCTTGGCTCAACATGTATAGTAGATTAGGCAAGGTAAAATTTGTATTTAAGGCCAGCGATCAACACAATCCTAAGTTCGTTTAAAAATAAAAATCCTAAGTCAATCTACAATAACAATAGGAAGGTCACTAGCAGTGGCAAACCCTAAAAAAATGATAGGGGAACATGATTTAAACCTCACACAAAAGCTACTAGAAGAAACCCAATGACCATAACATGACATGAACTCGATAAACACAAACTCAATTTCACTTCCCCAAATTCTCATTTTCTTTTATCAGCATATAATCTTTTAAAAAGTTTGAGCACAACCCAAAATCAATCTGAAAGATCAATCAAGTATGACATCACCCAGTTTATACTCAGACTAAATTGCTGTATTGAGCCAGTTTTGGGATGGTAAAGACGTGGGGAGCTTTAACAACTTCGTTTTCAACTTCAAACATTATAACATTATAAGCTTAACCCAAGGGCTTTGGATCGTAAACACGTCTTACTGTAATTTACCCATCACCTCAACGCTTCCACCGGCAACCCACCCACCCCCCTAGTCCCTACGCTGGCGTAAATAAGATTGACATAATTATATACAGTACTACGGAAGAACACTGATGGCAGGCTAGCAACTGCTTGTGTAATCGCGAAACCGGGGTTTTTAAACTTGGTTGGTTGGATGCAGAAGCAACAGGGACCAGCTACTTGTCGCATAATTCAAATTCTACCAGTTTGAGTTTAGCAGGTAATAACAGCGCCAGGTCATCCAGTCTAACTTGAACATCAAGGTAAGTAATTCAACCTCGTATCGATATGATATGATATGATATGATATGCTACATTCCTTTTAACATCCTAACAATTATCTGCCTCTCCAACAAAATCATGATTGATTGAGAATACTACGGCATAAGGCATTGAGTAATGCGATTAATGATCGATGCATGAACAATGTTCCAAACTAAAATCTGTAATATATTAACTTTACGCATAATTGGGAAATTAAGAAAACAAATGGGAGAGGCGAACTTACGGAATCTTGGATCTCCTCCTTGACGATGTAAAAGGGATCTTGAGCGGAAGACATTGAGGCTGAATTTCTTTTTTTTGTTTTCCTTCTTCAGGACGCTACCTTGTGGGGAGATAGAGAGAGAGAGAAAATAGAATTGAAAGCCTGGAAAAGTGAGATCAGATGATCTGGGTGAGTCGGAGAGATTGATCAGCAAGGGGTCGGTGACTCGGTGTCTCGGTGTGGTAACCACGAATATTTGATGCAATATTCTGAAGGTGGTTACGACGAGAGTTCAGGAGATGTATTTGGTGCAATTGATGTTTATAGAAACCTCACCAATGGGTCATTCCAATTTCCGATCGGTTTTGGATTTGACCTCCTACTCTCTTTCCCTCTCAATTTGCGAAGATTCTAGTTGGGGGGTGAGCAGAAAAACCGGATTTGGTTTAACGATCCGATGCCCGATTTAAATTATCCGAAAACTCGGGTAATAGTCGGGTTACGTTCGGGCTACCTACTTATATATTTATACTCGTTTCACAACAAATAAACTTTTCTTATCGTTAGATTGGATACATAAATGTCACGTATTAAACATTGTTTAACGTATGAAAAAAATTCACTTTAGATGTGTCGATATAAAAAGAGTCTAATATTTGGCCATTTTAGAGTATTATTTTACTCTAATTGTTTGCGACAAAGCTGACGCAAATTTGACTCGTAAACCCGTAAACTCGACCTAGTATAACTTAACTCGACCCAACCCTTTTCATGAGCCAATGCCAAATACAACAGAAATGTGTCTAGCGCGAACTTCACTCAACCCGTAAAGACCCGTTATCTGACAATGAGCAAATATTGGATGGACAAATATTTTACGGGATGACTGTCTTTAGACCTGGCAAGGTTGACCCGACCCGAGAAAACCGACCCCAACCGCTCGAAAGTCGACCCGACAAGACCCAAAAATACTCCAACCGAACCCCGACCCGACCCGACTCGACCCGATGATAACCCATTACCCCAATTGACTCGATTATCGTCCACCAGAAACCGAACTCGACCCGATCCCTAGTGACCCGAAACCCGAAATATGGATGTAGCAGACCCAACCCGATACCCGAGTGGACCCGAATCACGAACTAACCCGACCCGACCCAAATAATGACCCGATCAAATCAACCCGACCCGAGACCCGACAATCTAGTGATCCCACAAACTCAAATAAATGCCTAGATTTGGGTAGGACTACTGCCAATAACTTGAGGTCCGTCAAAACAACAATAACAATGAGATGCTTCATCGAGTAGGGCAATATGCAGGTCAACTCAATCATGCAAAATATATAGTCAATTGTGAAACAAATATTTCAAGTGTTTGTTGTCATACTTTTAAATAGATCACCTAGTTCGTGGTGATGATTCTGATGAACGTCTTGTTTATGATTAAAAAAAAAACATGGTTAACCTTAGAAACATGGCTGATGAATGCCTTGTTTAGTTGTTTATTTTTGGGGGGGGGGTCAAAAGCTCAAAACACAATTTTGGACAATACGAGCACAACTGAAAGCACAACGTGCTGCTTATGTTCAAAATCTAGTAACTCACTCTCAACTTATTCTACAACAAAGTAGCCCTCATGGCTAAACTGCTGACAATTAATCAGGCATCATTTTTACCACTGCAGCCAAACAAAAACAACCTAAAAGGGAGTTGCAACTAAAACATAAGGGAGGGGCAACACTGCAACAACCAACAAGTAGCTAGAAGCTTAAAAGCATTCATTAGCTTGAGCAAGCTCTCAGTAGCTTTTCGTGGGAGAACTCTAGTGACTTGAAAGCTCGGTCTTACTCACACAGTCAACCAAGCTACTTAAAATCTTCATCCTCGTCATCTCCCTTTGAAGTGGAAACTTCAACGCCAAGACGACCGAGTTCTCGAAAACTCACAAATGAACTCAATGTAGAATCGACCAATCAAATGATGGAAAGTACTTGATCTATGTTTGATTAAAAATTTCCACCACAATTACCTTCATATCCAAATATTCGGGACCACCAGCTCGACAAGATACTTATACGCCTTTTTAGACCAATATTTCAAAACATCAATATCTAGCGACCGAGGCTCTTTGTCATCAGCAAAATATTGACCATATTCTGGACCGCCAGCTCGATTAGAAGACCCATAAGATGCATCAAACTCCTGTATTGCTATTCATAACAAAATATATAATTACTTTGAAAGCAACACAAATGAACATTCAAGCACACTTGTACTTAGTTTTAGGCAGAATAGTGGTTTGTAATCCTAATCTAGTGGTGTGACTTGTGAGTGGCTTTAATAGAGTATATTAGGGAATATTGAGTATGGGAAATGTTAGGAATGATATCGAGTATTTGTGGTGAAGAATATTACGAGTATTTAATTTAGGAATGCAATATGTTTAGTAATATATTGTCTATTAGGGTTTCGTAAGGGTCAATAGTATAAATAGGGGTCTACCCCAAGATCAATGTAACAAGTTATTTACGAGTGATATTAATGTTGAGTTTATACTATTGACCACAAATACTCGATATCATTCTTAACATTTCCCATACTCAATATTCCCTAATATACTCTATTAGGCTTATAGACATTTAAGTGAGACGTTGAAGTAAATATTAACTTGAAAACAAATTTCATATCTCTAATTCGTGTCTACTCCACTCATGGTTTGCAATGGTAGCACATGGACTGGGGGGGGGGGGGGCTTCCTCTCATATTCCTTGAACAGCTCAGCAAATTGCAAATTCACCTCATGGGCAAGATGTGATCACCATGCAACATCTTAAGAGCACATAGTACAAAATCATATTTGTAACGAGTATCTAGAATAACAGCAAATGAAAGAACAGGAGAGTAATCACGCCAATACTTGTCAAATTTCTTGTACATCTTAGCAGCCATATTGCTAATATCACTATCTCCACCATCTCTTGCTGAAATAAGAAGCTGTTGTATTTTCCATATATTATAAAAATACAAGTTTACAGTTGGATAGTCAAAACCCAAAAATATATTTGTAATCTCATAAAAGGGCTCCATCAAACTACATATCTTTTCCACTTTCAACCACTCAAGAGGCGAAAGACGATGCTCAAAACCATATTCTTCTAGACCAACATATAAACAGCAATTGTGAAAAATATAGCTTTTTTAAGCATTAGGTAAGTCGAGTTCCATCTGGTTGCAACATCCATCCATAATTTGGTGTTAGATTGTAAAAACCATTTGTCAACACAAATATAAAACTTAATGATCCTTGCTCCGATGAATCTATTTATTTCACAGTCTCCCGAATCTTCTTAACACAAACCTCAATATTTTTCAGCCCTCTTTAACAACAAGGTTTAAAATGTGGGCACAACAACGAACATGGAAGAACTTTCCATTACAAGGCATGTAATCCAGCGACAATGATTTCAAAGTAGTGACCATGTTGTCATTGTTTGTTGCATTGTCAAGTGTCAAGTGTCATAGTAAAAACTTTTTCCTCAATACCCCACACTGTAACACCCCACATTTTTGGGTAATTATTATAGTTGGGTGTTACATTTTATAAATCATTTTGAGAAATTATAATTACTAATATTGGGAATTAATTGGTATTAATAGGGGTTTTAAGGAAATAAGGCAGAATTTTCTAATTGGGAAAAAGAAATTCTGAATTACTATTATGCCCTTACTAATTCTAAAAATTAAGGGACTTTTTGGGAATTAAATCATTCAAGCCCCGTCTATATAAACCCGAGTTGAGATCAAAGCCTTATGCATAAGAAATCTAATCTAATACTATATATTTAAACCTGAAACCAAATCTTTCCTAGGAGGACACTTGGCGTTCATTAATTGGATAGAACATAAAAATAGCATTAAATATAATTATCGGTTAGGATATGGTAATAAAATATCATAGAGTAGTATAATATTAGCTAATTTATGAAAAATAATCATTATGGTAATTTATTAGAACAAAGATAAAACAGCATTTTTCTTATAAAGCGAGTATAAAAAATATAATAAATACGTAGCCCGGGCATGCAAACTAGTATATCTATGCAATCCTGAACTCGCTCAATTCCCACGCTGACACGTGGCATAAAATAATATTATTATATTATAAATCAAGTTTATCCAAAATAGAATATGGTAAGTAGATACTACATGGTGATATTAATCTAATAAAATAACATTATTACTTGACTAGTATTTTGGCCCGTGCAAATGCACGGGAATAAAAATGTTTATATTATCTATTTGTCATATTATTGCTTTGAATATATTGAAAAAACCTATTTCAAAAATTTTTAAACCCTAATATTGGAAAACATAAATTAAAAATTAGTTGTGATAATAACATATATGAAAATTGATAATAACAAACAAACTAATCAAGAATTTAATAGTTGATCTCCTACTATATACAAAAAGGTGAGTGTCATGTAAAATTTGAAAATCACGCAACCCCGTGTGGTTTCCAAATTAATTCATGGCCGAAACCATTGCCCATCCAAAGCCCAGCCCCCCGTTGACTTACTTGAATTGCTCGACCCCCCTCCCAACCTAATTATCCGCACACTTCACTGCCACAATAATTATCCGCAGACTATAGTACTCAACAGCTCTATTCACCTCACTCCCTTGTTAACCCGTCTACACGCACCTCCTATAAGTAACCGTCATCCCATCATGAACATTATTCCTACCCTACCCCCTCCCCTTTTTGTAATACCCCAGATTTCAGAGGATAATATTCCTAATCAACACAGTCTTACTAACCAACAATCGTTTTGGTTATACCTCTCGCCTTTGATACAAATGTTCAAGTCAATCGCTCAAGCTCGACTCCTTTACCTGCTCAATCTCAATCCCCCTCAACTCCTTTACACTCTGGACCCGTTATATTTTCCAAGCGGCATCCCCTCCAGTTCTTTACTTAGCTTACCGCACATGAACTCCTCTACCTAACGCCCTTATCTCGATCAATTATTAAACTCTAATTCCCTCAACCCTATTTATTCCTAGACTCTAAATCCTTGAGTATATTATAATTTCGAAACTGTAATGAGTGCACTAATTTTGTTAGTCAATAAAACATATCAAATTAATGCATATATCACGCTAATATCCAACTTACATTAGGAAATTAAACTAGTCTTACTCTATATAACTCTTCTTATAAATGAAACGAAAACAAACTTTAGTTATATTAGTGTAGATTTGTGTTTTTTAGCATAAATTTTCCTCTGTCACGGTAACATTATATCGATGTGGTGCATGTTACCTTCATTGTTATGTGGTGTTATGTTCCCAGTAAACCAATGAGATCATGTAATGTTACGACTACACCGAGGATCAAGGTTGGCCTAGTGGTTAGGAACACAACCTGCCCGGGGGTTGTCCCGGGTTCAAATCCTCATCCCCCACCCCCGCAGCATTAGCTGCAACATTGTCTACCAAAAAAAATGTTACGACCACACCAAATATCTTCTGGTTTTTTAGCTTGTTGTAACGTATAAAGTTAGAAATTAATATTAAATTAATGTATTGTGCACTACTCCCTCCGTCCCCCTTTAAACACCCCAGTTTCCTTTTCGGGGTGTCCTTCTTTAAACACCCAATTTCCAAACTTTTTAATTGGGGGTAAGTTTTCACCACACATCAACCCTCCACTATCTCCAAAAATAATAAACAAACCGCACATTATCTCTAACAATAATAAACAAACCACCCACTATCCCCAACAATAATAAACAAACCACCAATTATCTCCAACAATAATAAACAAAACACACCACCTTAATCCACGAGAAAAAGGGAGCGAGGTGTTTAAAGGGGGACGGATGGAGTATATCACTTCTTTTAATACATTTGAATAAAAAAAAAACTATAACAGTGAACATGTCTTAAAAATTGATATCATTGTAGTGTCGTGGTAATTCTAATCACTCCCAGCTGTATCGCAGTCCGCACTTCTTAGTTTTTGTGAAGATACCCCATTCTAAGTCAATTTCTCCACCCGACACCCTAAGCTGATCGATTCCTATATACCCCACCAGCCTAACCGCTGTCCATTTTTATAACCAACCCCATTTAATGCTTTCTCCACTCCCTTACACGACCTCCATACTCAACATTACCCTACGGGATACTCATCGCCGTTTCTAAACATTGCCCCCAATTCTGGTTAAAAAAAATAGTTAGCTAACATATTAATCCTTAGAAATCGAGTTATCGTATTATTGATATTCTAATATGATCCATGAGTATCATAATTTTAAATTGAGAAAAAATAATGAATAAATTGCATTTAGAAAAATAGATTAGATCCAATATATATTCTGATCCATTTCACACTCTGAAGAGGTAGATAATTTGTTTTTTTTAGATCAAGAGGTAGATAATTAAGGTGAAATATAAGAAATGCCTGTATTTTACGTTTAAAAAAAATAGGCAAATTTAATGAAAATAACCCAACGTTTATCGTATCTTCTAAAAATAACCCAACCTTTCAACGTTAATGAAAATAACCCAACCTTTGCATTTTTGTTACAATTATATCCCAAGGCCACCACCAATGTCCTCAACCCACCACAAAGCCACCCGATCACGATGGCATCATAATGAGAAAACAACCATCAATGAACAAAAACAAAAAATTGAATTTGGAAATTCATCAAAACAAATCACACACACCCAAAACCCGCGTATGTTTCAGTTTCTCAGAACAATCGACATAAATTAAAGAGAAGATGATTACCCATATGAAAATATGAGATAAATAACAAAAAAAAAAAAAAAATCTTGTGATAGAAATAGTGTCCGTATAACACAAGACTTGAAGTGTTAAAAGGAGGAGATATCAAAAGGGGGAATTGCAACAGCTTCTCGAGTAACAAATTCCAATTTTAACATTTTTGCAGTATTAGACATTCCTTATGAGTGTTATCTTCTTGATTGAATTTTGGGATGGTGCAATCGCTGCTACATTCTCTATCATCTCACTGTATAGGTGGCTCGCCAAACATAATCGGTGCCTTTATGGCGGACCGGGAATTATGGTGGCGGCAATGGTGGCCTTGGGATATTATTGTAACACATATGCAAAAGTCGTATTATTTTTATTAACGTTGAAAGGTTGGGTTATTTTTAGAAGATACGATAAACGTTGGGTTATCTATACTTATCTATCTATAGGGTAACATCACGGATGATGTGGCGTTATACCAAAGTGTTGTTAAGAAATAAAATCCAGCTCATCTCTTATGTG
>JBBYHQ010000009.1:3447468-3458560 GCA_038382645.1 Spergularia azorica
GAGCCCCAAAATAGCAGTACCGAGCCGAGCCCAAACATATGATGCTCGGGCTTGGTTCGGCTCGTTTACACCCCTACCCTAGACCAACCCAACATGTAGTAGAATCCATTTTGGGTAAGTAGACAATGCAATGTTTGAAATCAAATATTGCAGGTTGAGCATTGCAAAACTTGTAACAAGTTCCTTACCAAAAAATTTGGGTCCTTTCTGGTTATCTTTCAATTTGGGTCGATACATTTTCAAGTCTTGTGAATTCAAATCAAGTCATTTCAAGTAGGCCGTTTTAAAGTCTCGTAAATCTCATGCCAGTTGTGAACCAAAGGTAATTTCAAATCATATGCCGGGTTGCAACTTGCAATCTTCAAGTCTAAATGGACTCTCCAAGCATTTCGTACTCGTGTCAATTTTCCCAATTCTAGCTCGTAGCCAGGTAGCCTAACACAGCCAACCTTTGATTGACACCATCACCATCTCGGCGGAGGAAGAAACATTGCCGGAAGTCCTCTTCGGGACGCGGCATCATTGCTCTGGTCCCTGTTTCCCCAATTACCCTCCTCCTCCGGTATCCTTTTCTTATTTATTACTTCATTTCTTTGTTTAGTGAAATTTTAATTGTGGAATGCTGGATTTTGATGATCAAACTGCAATTGATAGTTTCAGGTAATTGAGAACACTAATTATGGAAATTTATCATCCTTGCTGTCAACAAGAGGTAAAATTGTATTAATGTTAATCCTTTTCCAGAATTTACGCTTTCTGTATATGATTTTACATTTTACTGAATTCCCAGAAATAGCAACTCAGTTAGTGCTATTGTTCTTTTGCATCAGTACGCATATAATCTGGTCAGTGGTTGGATTACGTAGAGTAATCGCATTCAGTATATCGCCCTGCGTTTTCGACCGCGTCTAATGATTGCAGTTAAGTTTCTGCTGGTGATGTTGAGTGTTGGCCATGGACAAAAAAATGAATTGAATTCTTATCTAGTGTGCCAAAAGAGCCATGTTATTGTTAAAAACTGAGTGAGAGATATCGATATCTTATACACTATGTAGCTCAGTGGTTATCGGTGTTGTTGGGATAATGTCCTACAAGCGTTCTTAGCTTAATCTCTTTTTGAAGGTGGGATTGAGTATGTTCTGCAAGTCAGTTAGTGTAGGAGATTTAAGCAAGCAATACAAGTGTGATTCATCGTGTTTAATTTAGTTATGCAGCTAAGTTAAATTTCCACATGTCAGACATTTTGTATGAGCTTTTTTGAGTGAGAATATATTTGTTTTTTGACTAATGTGCTTGGCAAATTTTTGTGTTTGATGAAGGACCAATTATTTCCGTTCTTGAGTTGTCTTCTAGTGTGTGCTACCTGTGTATTGTCTTGAAGTCTATTGGAGTGTGCATTTTTTGAGTAATATGTAGCAAATCAGTTTTCTTACTTCCTATCTCTTTTGTAATTTGAAGGTTTGACTCAAATTAAACATAAATGGACTGGATATAGATAACGCAAGAAAAAGTTTATGTCTGTGTCGTTGTTTGTATCCCCAAAAGGTGAACGAATAGCTGTGGCTGTTAAGTATCGTGTAACTATCCTGCAGAAGGCTGGCGACTATGAACTACCATGTGGAACCTTCATTAGTAAGATTTACTTGCAAAGTCAGAGAGAATAAAACTAATTATCTGTGACATAGTCGCTTCTATGATCTCTGACTTCAGAGTCTGCAATTGATGAAACATATAGCTGTGATTTACTTCAAGTTGTTCTTTGGGGGCTGGAAGTTCACAAGAACTTTCTTTGTGTGCAAATAACAAATTTTTCTAATTGCATGACTTTAGCCTGTGTATATCCATGTTCTTTGTTTGCTTTCCGGGCTTGCCTTCTGATATGGAATCATTCATGCTCAGTGCTGGTACTCCCTAAATTTGAACGAATTCCCAGCTGCTGTCATGATTTCATGTTTCCTTGAACACTAGTTCTGAGTTTTTATGAAGTTTCTGTTATTGTGTCGGCGCCTTTGGGCTTTTTTGTGTATTATCTTGAGAATCATATTCAGAGTAGCTGCTTTGGCTATCTCTATGGTTATTTCTATCTTACCATCAGCTTTCCCTGTCATTGAACTTTGCTATAAGGTTAAAATGGACAATTGTGTAATGATTTTGTTTTGATGCAGGTTTCGCCGCAAATTCTGCATGATGGTTATCAATGAAGCTGCTGTAAAACTTGCTGCAAATGGGAAAATGGGAGAACGATTGGGTGAGACATGCAGTCAGCTCCTTCACGGAAGGTCTCCTGCTTTGACTACTATTCTTTGGGAGAACGATTGGGTCGAGTGTGAAAAGATGGTGAAATACATAAGAAATTTGCCTGAAAATGACGAAAGATTTATGTTAATAAAAACTGGACCAATTATCAAGCAACTTTCAGGAGCTTCTTGGCCTTCAACTACTGATATATTATTATGGTACAAGGTAAGGGCTCGAGATATTGATAGATGTAGTGGACAGTTGGACAACGGCATTTCTTTGCTTGACTATGGCATGAATGAGTTGCAGGAGTTTTTAGATGATACCTCTTATGTGCAACAGCTTGGTTATTCCAACGACAGTGATGATGAGATCCATTGTCTTATCAGCGTCCGTGATTGGGAAAGTTGGTCGGAGTATGAGAATTTTAACACCGTGCTTAAGGGTGTCTGTCAAGAAAGAAAATGTTATTCAAAATTTGTGTGTTCTTGCAGTTCCATTTATGCAAAGTAAGCGTCACAGTCCTAGATCCTCTTTGGGATTAGAACATCAGAACTCAGAGGGGTGATTCACTTTTGGCTACATAGTTGAAGGATGTAACTGCTGAGAACAATATCGTATTTTGTTCTATGGTCATTGACGAAATGGCGAATGGTGTCGAGAAACACAAAGTGGACTTTTTGTTGATGAGGCAAAAGCAGTGGACTGTGCCTTGCAGTCCGTATGCTTGTGCAGTGCTACAGATATGGCATCCATTTTATCAAAGCTTTCATATACAAGAGGTGATTTTGCTTTACCTGCTCAATTTTATCAAAAATTTCAAGTTTGGTTGGCACACTTGGTAAATACTCCATCAAGTTATTAGACATCTCTTGAAACCCAAGTGTTTTTTCTCTCTTTTGGATGAAGTTAGGTTGTTTTAGCAAATGCTGTCAGGTGAAATAAAGTACACAGAATCAGTGTAAGCTGTTGTCGCTTTTGGGGCATTTTTCTGGTAATGTAAAGGGTGTTTTTATCTTTTCAGTGAACACCTGCTGTTGAAAAACTGGACACTGATTGAGTTTAGTCAGATTGAACGTGCCACTTTCCCTTGACTAAAAGACTTCTCCTTTGATGAATTTTGTTGGTGCATTTAATTGATGTGGACATGTACATGACCGTGCAGGTATTGAACTTCCTTTTGAAGGCCTAGAGAACAGACTCAAACTTGCAGAAGGGCATATTGAAGCAGGCCGACTCTTGGCAGTTTACCAGGTCTGTATTGATCTAATGATTAGATCTGATTTAAGTGTTTTAAGCAAAGAATACTAGAATAGTTTCAGGGGAGGACTGATTCTATAGGTGTTCTCGTAGCTTGAACTTGACCATTTTGGCTGATAGGATCCACGTAAATACATGAATTGGCATATTTAGGCAGCTTTGTCATTTGATATACTGGATCCATGTAAAATCATAACCGCTGAAGTGCGAACAAATAGTGCTTCTTTTAAGGGATGATTGAGTTTGTGTTCTAAAACACGTCCTGTTGATCTCACAGGTGTTTTGTGATTTACCTCTCCCCTGTCTGATAAGTAGACTTTTTATCTTTATTCAGGTTGGGGAAAAAGGGAATGGGGATGAGGGAAGGTTCAGTGGATATGGCCGTTAAAAAAGGGCACCAAAAGATTAGAAAGTCTTGATCTTCTGATGGGTCTGATCTTACTAGTATGCTGAGAGCTTTTGTTCAGCAGTTGCTTATGCCATGCAAAATTTGCTTCTCCCTTTAAGCATGTTCATGTGTTCGTTCTTATTGAACTTACAGGTTCCACAGCCGATGAATTTCTTTCTGGAGGCCCATAATGATAATAAGGCTGTAAAACAGATTATCCGCCTTATACTCTCAAAGTTTGCAAGGCGCCAACCTGGCTATGAAGACAATACCTGGACAAATATGTGGCGGGATTTTCAGCATTTACAGAAAAAAGCTTTTCCATTTTTAGACCTGGAGTACATATTTATGGAGTTCTGTAAAGGAGTTCTTAAAGTTGGCAGATTTTCTCTCGCAAGGAACTACTTGAAGGGTGCAGGATCTGTCAGTTTGAAAGCCTTGTGATTCAAACAGCTAGGGATACTTTTTCTCGGCATCTATTTTATCTTCTTCTGAGGTAATTTCATCACATTCAAATTTGAGTGATCTATTTCTCATTTTCTCTCTTTAAAGTATTGGAGCTGTATTACTCAAGCAAATTTGAGTGATCTATTTCCCTCTCTCTTCCCCCTTCACCCGTGCCCCCCCCCACCCATGTTTGCTTACATTTTTTTAGCACCTTAAACTCAGGATTTTCAGTGTCTCAAGAAACCCCAGGAATCGGTTTTTGAATCAGGCCACCTCCCTCCTGATTCAGTGAAACTGGTATTAGGCTCCCAATTACCACCCTTTTTTTCGAAGGAGTTTTAAAATACTATGATGGCTCCGTTGCTTTATATTTGTTTTGTTTATAGTTCAGCAATCCCAAAGTTTCTTTTTTATCCGAAAAATAAGGAAAAAAGACTTTTTTTTTACTCTTTCAAACAGAAATGTTGTTTGTTGTTTGTTGTTTTTTTTTTTTTTTTTTTTTTTTGGTAAAATGTTAATTTTTATTTCAAGAAAACCAATCTATTACACAGAACAGAGTATCAGTCTGTTCTATCACTACATTACATCAGATTCTTACTTTCTAACCATTCTACATCTCCGGCTGAACAGAAATGTTGTTTTAAGAGTCTCATGGGTTTCAATTCTTGAGTGTCGATTTGCATCTAACTGTAAACTACGTCTGCGCAATATATTCGTCTTCTTCCACTATTCATCAACTTCTCATATGTTGACAGCTACCATATCCGATGACAATGATCACGATTCAAGATATAGGCCATGCTTTCTTTTACAATTGAAAACAAATTTTCTCTCCACTCTTTGACGAGAAGCTCTGCCATTGTTGCCTTCTAATGATTTAAAAGATTGTGCAATGTTCAAAGCATAATTGGGCAGATTGAGACTCGTGACAGGTGCATTTTAGGGCTGTTCGCTGTAATCCCATTTCTTGTTGATTTTTTTCCCCTTTTCTGGCTTCTAGATTTTTTTTTTTTGAAAAAAAAAAAAAAACAAGTGAACTATAATTTTCCCACAAATATGTCAACACTTAGAATAGGGTTCAAATTCCGATCCAGCTACTAGTTAACCAAAAACAAGGTATTAGGAATCACAAGTTCCAACCCCATACCTGCTCAACCCCAACCCCATTCCTGATTCCAACCCCAACCCAGACTGTGAACCAAACGACCCCTCAATGATTTCTGGACTTAGCATCATATGTCAAACTCATTTCAGTATCCAACTTGACTACCTAGTGACTTACTAGTGTACTTTGTATCTGAAAGTGTTGAGCATATGAAAACATACTTCAGTCTATATGGAGAGCTAGATTACTCTTAGTAGTCCATTATAATTCATGGTAACTGCCTGCTGCCAGAATTATAGCTTCCAGAGTTCTGTTGTTTCATAGTAATATGTTATCAGCACTCTTTACTTTCGATATTGATTATCAAGATGGCTAATACTAGTCATGCTGGATTCTACTTAAATGTTGATGGACTCATTGAAGTTGCCAAGCTTCTTAAATCAAATTCTCAGGATAATATATGTGCTGTTCAAGAAGCTGTAGCCCGAGAAGCTGCAATTGCTGACGATCTCCAGCTGACATTTGATCTGTGCCTTGCTTTGGTAAGAAAAGGCTATGGTCTTGTTTGGGATCTATGCGCTGCTTTAGCTAGGGGCCCTGCAATTGTGAACATGGACTTGAATTCGCGGAAGCAGCTACTAATCTTTGCTGTGTGCCATTGTGACAACAAAACCATTGGTGACCTGCAACACGCCTGGAAGAATTTAGATCTTAAAGCCCAAACTGAGTCACTAATGGTGCTAAGCGATACCGCTCTGGACTTCTTTGATGCTCAATCAGTTGTTTAAAGCAAAAGTGACGATTGGGATGTGCGGGTATATGATCTGGAAGTGATGCAATCTATCTTAGGAAGAAATACAAAAGTTTTGACTGACCAGATTGACAATATCCCTCCTTGGGAAGGCAGGAAAGAATGAAGTTCCACAACTAAGAGTAGCGACGTTACTGCTGATTCATCTGTTAATCAATCAGATGCATCTAAGAGACTAAGACGTTCAAAAACACACTGGTTGCGCTGCAGGCAACTGAAATTGCAGCATCAATTTATTCCGGATTGTAAATCACTGCTGCTGATCTTGTGACTATCTATTCTGCTGATTCTTGCTTCTTAAGATTATCCTCAGTAGTTCATAGACTTGCCCACCTTGAAGCTCTCATAACCATTTTAATGGAACTGAAAATCCTCTTTATGGAAGCTAAAACACAACAATCTTCTGTGGAAGCTTTGAAACATGTGACGCTGGTAACAATTGGAGTCACTATTGGAATGAGGGCTGGGAAGCATTCATGAAGAGGAGCCGGTTTGGAGAGAGAGCACCAAATCCTCTATCTCTGTACATCCCATCACTCATGCTGGATGGAGATCCTCAAAAAGCTTGTAATATTCTGACGTTTAGATCAGGTGGTGAAATTAGTTAACCAATTCTCGGAAAGGCCTAATATTGTAATGATTGACATGGATGATGGCGGGAAGTTGTGCAATATGTTGATTGATACTGATTGCTTCATGGTTCTGAAGATAGCACTGTTGCTGCCATCTGAAGCCTTACAGTTACGCTGCTTAGATGTAATAGAAGGCAAGCTCAAACAAGAAGGTTAACAGAGAATGATGGTGATGAGGAGTTCCTAATTGTTGTTTTATCATCTGGGGTTATTTTGACTATATATCTAAATCAGCACTTGGCACTACTTTCTCTTATCTATGTTACTTGGGGATTATTCGCGCCTGTGTCAGGATGCCCAGCTGGGTAGGGTAAATCACCCGTAGAGAGACGAAAAAGGCGATGACTTCTGTATTACATTCAGGAATGTTCTGTTCCCCTGCTTTGTGTCGGAGCTGTTAAGGGCTGATCAACAGGTTCTAGATGCTGGTTTCCTTGTTGCTGAGGCTGGGCTCTGACGGTTCCTTCAGAGGCATCTCCAAATACAGGAAGGTCAGTTTCCAGCTGAAACAAGAATCCCAGAGATACTAAAACACACACTTTCTAACTTGGTTGTAAATTCGAGTACTTTGATGCAGCATTATCGTCTCTTTTAGATAGTTGGTAGGTTGTATTGTTCCGGCTATTCATTTTGATATATATCATCAGGTACATGAGTCTCTTTTGCTTTCGTTTGGTTGAAGATCTTGATCTGTATAGGACAGCTGAAGTGCTCAACCTGTAACTTTCTCTGTGAAGTCTCAGCTACTGTGGTTTATGAATTTAGTGACCATGAAACAATGGTCGTGGAGTGAATACCAGCTGATGTTTTCATGTCTACGTCAAGTCAAAGTTATACTTTCATTGTAATGTGCATTTAATAGTTCATTCAACAGGAAGAGTACCACAAAGGGCACTGTTGTATTACAGTTCAGTTCAAATTTTGATCTATGATTTCGGTCTCTAGGGACTGTTAGGATGGCGATATATATTGTTAGTAAATTGAAGATACTAGGTTAAATGTCAACTCTTCTAATTTGGATCATTATTGTGCCAGATTATCTGGTCACAGGTCACCTGGAGTTTGACTGGGTTGTGTTTCAGGTGGTATCAGATACCAATTTGGTATGGGTTAAGGTCCGGTCGAGTTCAGTTCCTCCCATCCTCAGGATGTATCAAGTTTGTTTCGGACAACCCGGTTCGGGGTTTCTAGTGTCGGGACGATTTTTGCCAGGTATGTAAATATGTAATTCAATAATTTTTGAGGTTGTAATTCAGTTTGATCATTTTGCTATAACAAAAAGATTTTAAGAACTTTAGTTTAATTGCTGTACGTCCATGTAAGTTGTAAAGTCAACATCTTTGTGACGTATATGCAGTCAATCCCCCCTCGCATGTTGCCAAACTCCAACAAAAGTTGGCAAAGTCTTGAACCGGTGTTTTCTTCCTGCATTACATGTTCAATCGAAATAATTTATATTCGTCCAAATAAATTATTCAAATTACTTCTATTTTCCTACATAAACAATACTCAGATTTTGGACATCCCACCAACACACTACACAGCTTAACATAAGCCCTTATAATAATCATTATTATTAATATCATGATCATATTATTAAGCTAGAAATACTCTTGATTTCGTCGGACATACATACCTCTCAGAACTCTCCCCTTCCCTTCAGAGTTCAGACTTGATCAAACCAAAACTTTGTCATTCTAAATAATCCAATCTAAATGCATCAGAACAACACACAGTTTCTGTTCTGTTTCGCTTCCGTCGTTTTTCTGATCTTCAACATTCTGATTTCTTCATCATTATCTGCTGTTGTACTTGTAGATGAACAATATGCTAGCTGTGCTCCTCTTGGTAATTCAACCTGCAGCCCATCCCTCGAAATCAAGTACCCTTTCTGGGATAGCAGTCGTCCTGGATATTGCGGTCATCCGGGTTTTGGACTCAAGTGTCAGGCCAATTCTCTTACCATAAAGATTGAGAACCAGACATACAATGTACTCGACATCAATTACAAGTCCAATGTCTTCACCATTTCTAAACCACAATTCTCGCAAGTTCCTTGTCCTGCAACGGAATCTGAGTTGAAAAATTCCACCTTAGACTTAACCCTCTTCACGTTTACGTCTAAAACTCAAAATGCTGGCCTGTTTTATGACTGCGAACAAGAAGCCGATTCAACTGCAATCTTCAGCTTCTCCTGTCCGCAGAATACTAATAGTTACGGTCCCCAGACAACCACCAGCTCCTTCTCAAGCAGTTTCAGCTATCTCGCAGTAGACGAGAAATGGGAGGATGTGCTTAGACCGTTGTGTTCGATCAATATTAATATTCCGGTGTTTAAGACCGCGGTGACTGATCTACAGAACGGAAGGTCGACTATGAATAATGTTGTGAGTGGAGGTTTTGAGTTGAAATGGGTGATTGATGAAAGTCAATGTAAAGATTGCTCTGGAACAGGAGGAAGATGTGGATACAATCAAACATTGTATCAACCTATATGCTTCTGTCAAAATGGCGCGTCCACTACAACTTGCGCGCAATTAGATGATTTACAGGGTACTGCTTTGACCTCTCCAGGTAAGTGCTACTTTATGCCAAAGGTTAATTTTCCACATTAATGTCTTTTTTTTCAAGCTTAAAATCACTGAGTAAAAGGGGGGATAGCCGGATGGGGACTGTAAGTCTGTAACATACCGTACCCATCTACCCGCAATTTTAACCATTAGGCCAACACGTTATCGATATATAATCAAACAGGTGGAATTGAGTTAACTTGGGAGTTTTTATTAATTATAATGATCGGGGCATCAACTGTATAATACTTCAATTGATCACAAAAAAATATCTCGAGTTATTACGCGTATATGTTTTCCCGTTGACCTTGGTGGCTAGGCTGCCAGCTAAGACCCATGCATTGACAGAATCCGTGGAGTTGTTATTTGTTGCTGTTTGATTATAACCTCTTTTTATTTTTTTTTGTAAGTATTCTGAATGCTTACGGTGTGTACGAGAGTGACTTAATAAGGAGTAACTTTGGCTTATGATCCATGATATAATATACGGAGTATCTATTTAACTATTTATTTCCGCAACTTAGAAATTGAGCAATTTGGCTTTATTTTCCACCCAATAAGTGGTATTAGAGTTTGTTTCAAATCTAACCCTATGTTTGGGCTGGCCATTTTCAAACGTAGAACTACTACGGAGTACTATGTATAAATTATTCTTCTTTATCTTTCTTGAATTTTATAGGCAACATTTACATGTTTTAAAAAAACTCGGATATCTCTTGCACCTTCAACTCCCCTCGAATTTACCCCCAATCAAAGTCAGAAGCCTTGTACTAGTGATTGGGGAAATGCGAGCCATGATGGGTAGACGTTAATACCAGAGATAGTTAGATTCACCCAGCCGAGAAACACAATAAGGTGGCTAGGGTCTTAGGGAAAACATATAAGCTTAAGGAGTGACTGCGTCAAAGTTTTTATTTCTGTATCAAGTGTCTCGTGTGCAAGTAATATGATTTCGGTCTAACACTTGTTACAGCATCAGTTTATCACTACAACTACGAAATAAATCTCTACTCAGAACTTAGCTTTGTATATTTTGTTTGCTTATGCAAAGATTCAGCCAACATTAAAACTTGTCTTGATGGTGACTAGCTTCCACAACATATTTTTTTTTTTTTTTTTTTTTAGGATCTTGGTCTTTGATACGCATATTATCTGCGTTCAAAACGAATGTCTACTACCAGAGCGAAAACGTGCACGGAGAATGTTATAGATAATGACTTAATGTGCATTTAGAATGTTGGAGCTTCAATTAACTGATAATGCCGTTTACTAATTGATGCAGATCAGAAAAGGCAGAGCAAGAAGACCATTGTAATTGGTAGGTTGTTCTGAATCTTTCAAATAGTTATAACCAAAAAATGCAGTTTAAACTCATATTGTTGTCATAACTATCAAATTTACTCAATGTGTAGGTGTGGGAGTTGCAGCAGTAGCTAGCAGTCTCGTACTTTTGAGCATATTGGGAGTCATTTACCAACGTCGTTATAGGAAGAAGAAGTCTTCTTTACGCTCTGTTCCCCGTGATAATTGGCCTGGCGCATTCTCAACGACTTTAGATGCAAATGCAAGCACTTATTTTGGTGTCCAAGTTTTAAGTTACACTATGCTTGAAGAGGCAACTGACTACTTCAATCCTGCAAA
>JBBYHQ010000009.1:3458660-3476568 GCA_038382645.1 Spergularia azorica
CATATGGTTGAACAAGTTTGTTTTCCACCCATTTTGTTTAACATTTTTTTTTCGAGCACTATTTCGTTAAATTGTTCATTCTTTCACGGCATAATAATTTTACCTTTGTCACACCCATACAAGACTATTTACCTGTAAACCGAACTAATCTAAATGATGCAAGCAACAGACGGAAAAACAAAAGAACGACTACAATCAGGGCGGCCAAGACTACAATAATACTAACCCAAATAAGAAAAAAAGGATAAGTAGTAGTTGAGCAATCAAGTGATAGAGACCGGAAATTATTACGACTCATAGCATGCTGCAGTTGCAAGAATGCTCTGAATATATTCTTACAATCCTTGTACTATAAAATTTATTAATCATCTTTATAAGTGATAGACTAATTAACTTGACCAAGCTACGCTTGAGTTTGATAGCATAGGCTCTCTCTAATTACCAAGTTTTTATATGGAGTAGTTTAATTTGGAACTACAAGTATGATAAATAAACTTCAAGGTCAACTTGATGACAAATTGACAAATATATCAATAATTTGCTATTACATGGTCGAATTCAGGGGTTGTGTGAGGTCTAACAGATGTCCCAAACTTTTCGAAAACATATAAATATTACCTAAAAGAGTGGAAATAAATTAGTATTTTTGTATTAAACAAACTTAAAACCGACATTACAAGGCTAGATTAGCCGTGTTTGTTGTATCGTCTCAAAGAAAATTAAGGAAACCATCACTATAAGTCTATTATAACCACTTTGTTCCAATAAGGATATCATTCAAGTATTCAACTATACGAATGCTCCTAATTAATTGCTAAGTAATTAAATTTCCCGAAATGAAGACTTTTTAATTAACAATGAATTATCTGAATAATTCTCTCCTCAACTAGCTACTACTATACAACATGTTGATAATTGACGTTAAGAAAACGTCAAAATCACGTAACAGTAAAACAATCATCTCTTGCTGCTTTTCCTGTCCTTTGATCCACTGCGAAACAAGGTATTCAACCCCAAAAGATCTGATGTACCCTTTACAATGTAAGGCGACGGAACATTCAGAACAGAACTGTTTCTGACACCACTGACAGCATACGAACCAAAACCACCATTATTATTATTATTGGAGCCACTCTTTCTCAATGGAGGCTTCTGATGGGTCGAAGAAGAACACGACAACCTCGACCCGGAATTCATCGAACTTAACTTAGGGTTGTTGGTCGTGCTCAAAACAGCAGCAGCAGCAGTGCTATGGTTCTGCTTAGAATGTTCACATGGTGTAGAACCTGTAGACCTACTCCTTAACAAAAGAGGCAGTGACCAAAATGATGTCTTTTTCTGACCATAATTCTCACAGTTTAAGCTGCTGCTTCTCTTAAACCTCCAAAATGACTTTGATTGACCCTTCTCTTCACGTATCAAAGTCGCTCTTGTTGTCGCAGTGATCTCCTCTGCCTCGGCCTCGGCCTGATCCTTAGCGTGGCCGTTGATAGAATTGAGCTTTTCCTTCATTTGGATTGGTATGATGACACCGTTGAAGAAGAGCTCGTCAGCAGGACAGTAAGTTTCTTTCTCATCAGGGAAAGCTGACACACAAAAGTTAAAGTCTGAATTCGAGTCGAATAGAACTGACTTGTCTAGTCTGATCACCTCAACTTCTTCTTGATTATTATTCTCTGCTCCATTTCCTTCCGGAAGGTCTTTGGAAAACGATATTCGAGGGCTCGAGCACGCGCTCGAATCCTCTCCATATATGTTGATTGCCATAATAATGGTTTTTTGATGTTGGGTTTTTTCTTAAGCTAAATATTTATGTAGGGAGAAAAAAAGCTCAAAATGAGGAGTGCAAAAAAATGAGGGAAATTGTATGTTTTGTGATTTAAGTCAAAAGAAGGTAATACTAAAGTGGTTCATTTTTGAAATTGTTGGGCAAAGTGAAGTGGAGAAGGAAGTTTTTTTTTTTTGTTTTTTTTTTTTTTTGGTGGGTTAGTCTTTTTGGTAACTAAAGTAAGAAGGAAGCAAAAGAAGGTTCAACTGCTCCATTAAAGTTGAAGAATTCTGATGAATGTGATTTCTATGAGAGAGAGAATGATGAAAGATGATGGAGTAGTAGAAGGCTTAAAAGAGGTTTCTCTTGTTGTAGGGGCAAAGGAAGGAAAGAAAAGAAAAGGTAACCTTCTCCCAATAGCACTGACTTGCCTTTGTTTTGTTGTGTAATGTGTGTCTTTCTTTGCCCAAACACATACTAGTAATTATTTTGCTTTTGTTTTGAGGGAGTTTGGTGAGATAAGAATAGAAGAGTGTTAATTACGCCAAGTGAAAGGGTTATGATATGAAGTACTCCACAGAAATGATGTGTAATATTGCTGACCTAATAATAGTAACAATATTACCTAAACCGCTAATTAAAGGCATAACATATAGAGACTTAAATTCGTTTAATGCCGAGATTTATTGGTTGTCGATGTTCTCAGGCAGCGTATTAAGATCGTGAGATTGGTCCGAGGTGGGTTATAGAGTAGGGGATATTTATTAAAGTTCAAGAATCTAGAGCAATAGGAACCACGAGTATGATCGTGATGTTGGATGAAGCCTGACAGGATCGTAATACAACTCTCAAACATTAAACTATGTTCGGAAGTTTGGCAACAAAAGGTGTTGAAAGTTAATGTGAACGTTGTAGTGTTGGGGGAAACAAGAAGCAGCTTGGGAGTTGTGGTGAGAGAACACCAAGGTCTCATCTATTCGATAACAGTCACAAAAATCAGATCTCATGGTGTATATGTACAATACAATCAATGTATCTAGTAGTTTTACAATATTTCTTATACAATTGGACTATTACAACTTGCTTTGTCAAAAAAAAAAAAAAAAAAAAAAAAAGGACTATTACAACTTACAATGCCACAATGAAGAATTTTGTCAAGTATATCACGGCTTTGCTTCGTCTGACGAGTTATCGAAGATCTATGATTTCAAACTTTAACTTCGGATTAATATACACACCTGTACACTGTTTGTAGATGGGCCCACCATCGGCCGGAGGATCATGAGAATGAAATCCACGCCGCTCACAATGTCTAATGAGTGACATACCTCCAGGAGTTGTCAACCGGAAAATTCCATGTTTTCTGATCGTGGGATAACCATTGAGCAAGTTACAAAAGGTTAACCTCCAGAATTTCAAGCACCAAAGAGAAGCAATTAAACAAAGAAAATATATATGGTAAAATTGCTTACTTGTTATTATCCCTTGGCGCCATGACAATTGCAACAGCTTCAGGTAACATCACCTGCAAAGGCGTTGCCCAGACGTTATCCAAATCAGAAATTATCCAATTGCTGATAAAGCAACACTATGATGCCGGTTCGGCCCTTGCAAATAAAGATCTAACATATTGATAAGAATAATTTCAACAGAAGTTCAATGCATTCACCATATACCCTATGAACAAGGTGTCACCGGATATTATTGGACTATTGCTAGCCTGCTTCCTGTTACTATTTTCAGTGGAGCCAAATGCTCACTGTTCTTTGGCTTAGGGATATGGAGTAAAGAACCTAGATTAGTCCCCTTTATGGTGTGAACAAGTACATCTCTGCATGCTTAAAAAAAAAAAAAAGTACATCTCTGCGCTACATTGTAAAGATAGACTTTTAAAGCTGAAGAAGTGCTCCAAAACTTCTGGCAAGTATAGTCACTCTTAGTCTTAGCCCATATGCCTCATTAACCAGTTGGACAACTTCTCAATATTTCTTCTTTCCTAAGAAGATGGTACTTTTCAAACACCAGTTATTAAACTACCGACTCGATACACCCTTGTTGAAGAAAACAAATAAAAAAATTGAGATATACGGATACACCGAAATACAAGAAACAGATGCCAAGAGCTTACTCACAGAGTCACAGGTTTACCGGTATTATGTCCGATTCATTCAAGTTGGTTCTTATAGTGAGATGAGAGCCATTAATTAACACTAACATTAATACTAGAAGCATACAAAAGCTTTAGAATCACATTACCTGATATGAGTAATGCGTGTGGACGTCGATGGATGACATGAAGCACGATTGTGTTGGATGAGTCTGGAGAAAAGCACCAATTTGACGGTCGATTAGCTGCTAACAAATTCATAGAGAACTACAAAAAGCAAATTCTAAAACTCCAAATATCAGCAGATCACAACTTTTTTTGTTGCTCGTGTTTTTTTCTAGGTAAAATAATTTCTATAAACAAAAAGAAGATGAACAGAACAATCAAGGGAGGACGGAAGCCCAACTACAAGGGACCATCACCCCCTAGCTAAAAAGCCCCTCTTCAAGCCACCATCAAAACTAATAGTGGATTTCAGATTGTCCAACTTTTTCTTTTTCCTAAGAGTTGCTTGTGTTTTGTTGCCACCAAAATACCATTTCTAGAAGATAAAAAGTACTTAGGAACTGAATGATGGATATGCATAACTTATACTCGTATGCAACTATATCTCCAGGAGTCTAGGAACTTTTGCTTGCATTGTCTTATTAGGGCTACGTACCGGAACTGATAACATTCAAGATTCTGCAGGATTATACACGAAAGATCCTTTCTTTGCTCTCTCTTTAGCCTTGTGTCTCTTATTCCTAGGCGGTCTTGCTCCATTAGCAGGTTTTTTTTGGAAACTCTATTTATTCTGGTGTGGATGGCAGGCAGGCCTATGAGGTCCTCAAAATGGAGCCTTGGAGATGCCAAGATGGCAACCACAATAAGGCAAAAGATCCACAATGGAATCAAGACAAACCCGCTCATAACAATGCAAATCTTAACCAAATTCCGGAAACCTTTGTCTTTTAGATCTCGCAAAACACAAGAAAAATTTCCTCACAAGGGCTTCCTAAATCCTAACACCCAAAAAAAAAAAAAAAAAGCCTACAGTCAAGACTTATGTAAAAGCCTGAAGCCCTGAACTGAAAACTGAAATGTCGTATCTAATTTAAGCTTTAGAAATACCAAAATGCTAGTTCATAAGTAGAACAAAATCAATTAGGAGTCATCATGAACACCTATCAATCTATCATCCCAAAATCAAATTTCACAAGGCTTATGTCATTTCATTAAGCACACAGAAGCAGGTCTCGATTACAGCCAGAAGAGCAGATATACACAATGGTTCATCTTCTAGACCACCACAAAGGTATCTGGCAAGCGATCAGCAACACCACACTTAGAAGACACATAGCGATATTATAATATTCATACTCACATGAATCCATCCTAATGGGAAAAGAGATCGCTTGTCCTGCACATCGAATATTTCTTCCTCATTTGTGGCCTGGCACTGGTCATATGAACACAGCCAATCAAAACAAGATAAAAACAACCATAACTTAGTAGGCAGCAAGCAAAGAATTTTGCATCGAACTCACAGAATCTGATGTTGATTCCTGCTTCGGAATTATCAGAGCCGTAATATGGAACTTCCTGTTCTTCTGTACATGTATAACAGAAATGATGTTGAGATTCCATGAAATAGAATTGTTGGGAAAGGGAGAAAGGGGACAGGAGTACAGAATACTACAAGAACTTACAAGTGAACCGGCAAGAATACCACACGTCTCCAAGTTTTTAGAGGTGTTTGATTTCGCCAGTCTCAAGAAGGTGTCCATCATACTTGTTGACTGAAAACAGAAAAGTACAACAGAGCATTCAACAAACAACAATAACGACTATTAAGTTTCATAGAGGGTAGTGTTTATCAGTTTTTCTCCCTTGAATAGCTCAGCCAGTAAACCCGATGTCTAAATAAAAACATATCAAACGCCCAGCATGATACAATTATCTTATTGAATGCATAAAAAGTTCACGAGAACATTTTGAACCCTTAATTATGATTTGTAGTTTCCAATGAAAGGTCATATACTTAGGTACAGACACAAAACCAACAACAACAACATCTTTACCCCAGTGTCTTAAAGGCTCCAGCCATAAGGCGGGGTCGGATGCACGCAAGCCTTACCCCTATTGAGACACAAAACCCAATCCACAAAAACAAATTTATGGACAACCAGATCCTAATTTCATTAGTCCAGTATCACTAATGTGGTATGCTCTATAGTCTATCCCCCAAAGTCCTGCCTCTTTCTTATATCAGTTATATACACAATTAGGCATCCATACACATATAGCTAACCCAGCATAAGCACCAAATCCAGCAAGATACAAATTTGTTTTAACTACCAAATGAACTCGAATTTGAGACCAACTTTAGTCACCCAATTCTGACAAAGTATAGAAATCACAGAGAACTAATGAACAGCTGTTGATCTTACAATGTGCAGCTCCATAGGAGAATCGGGCTGAAGCAAACTACCCGTCAAAGAACTATCCACCACACCATGGTTTTCAGCAACCGGGGGTTGCTCAACAGGAATTAAGTCTTGCACTTCTGCAAGAACAGGTGGAGGGATAGGTTGCTTGATAATTACTGTGTCAGGAACATCTGATGCTTCAAATGAAATCATGGGCTGCTCATTATCTTGTAGCTTCTGACCGTCATCACTAGGTTTAGCCACTGTTTCCTGACTTGGCCTTTCAGAATATGCGGTGCTATTATCTTTTCTCACTACCACTTCATCAACCTTTGCCACAACCTGATGGAGCCTGCTTATTAACAAAGCCCAGAGGACAATGAACACGAGACAATCAAGCTAAAGAACATTCAGAGGTCACTCACGTGACATAGAAGTCAAGCCTACCAACAGGATTTAACTATAACGAGTTACAAACCTACCAAGCAACTATTCTATAGAACTATAGGAGTATAAGAACTAAAGTTTTAAACCAATTCTTAGGAAATTAGAAAAACAAGGGTAACGCTTGCATAAAATCAGACTTCGATGTGCAAGTAGGTGGAAGACATTAAATAACAATATAAGTCCAGCAATTTGATAGAGTGACACGCTTATGACAGTGTGACATAACTGTCACACTACAAGGACTTATACACATGCTGACATACACAAGTTGATGCAAGGAAATCGCAAAGATAAGGGCCTATCAGATAAAATTGGAGTAAATCAACAGGAATAAACACTCGGAGTTCAGACATACAAAACCAACTGTTTGAATAAACACTAAGCTGTAATTAACTCAAAACGAAATGCATGCCACAAAATCTCTAACCTTGGGATCTCCACAGGAGTTAAATCAATATTACTTGGATAGCAAACCTACAAAAATCAGAGCCATATTAGAGGGGTATATTTGCATTAACAAATCAGAACGATGCTACAATTACATACCCCTTTATTACTAACAGGTGGCTGCCACTTCGCAGAGAGTCCACTTGGTCCCAAAATTGAATGTCTCGAAAGAGCTTCCTCCGTCGGGCGGGGAATGGTTAATGATCTGAGATAACCAGATAGAAAAATCTACAGTGAGTTAAAAGGAAACATAGACAACTAAGATCATTTCCAAATGAAGATAAATATATACAGCAAAGGTAAACAGCACGGGATGAGGAGTCCTTGGAGGCATTAAGCATAAAGCCTAAGAACCAAGAAAGACTACAGTCCAACTCATCCATAATAGGTTAGATGCGGAGCAATGGTCTAGCTAGTTTTCGTTAAAAATGAAAGTTGCTACAGCAGGCATTCAGCAACTTCAGTGCTTCACACTCATTTTAGACGACGCACACTACATTTAACTCAGATTATCTATATAGAAAATAATTTATATAGAGGCAGCACAAAACATGAAGTGCTTAGAAGTTAGAATTTGGAGCATAAAACCTAAGAATTGAGGGAGGGTAAAAATAGTAATTAGTCGTTGTTGCTACTTTCTTTCCTAGGTTACACCTGAGAAACTGGTCTTGGACTCTCGTTTTTTTCCTTAGAAACAGAAAGCCCCTTCCTTGGTTTGCACAGTGATGTACATCGTTGAGTTGCCTTCTCACTTCCAAACATGCCAAACTTGAGTAGTTACAGAGACTGAATGCCCAATGTCATCCATGTTAGCCCTTTCAACAGATATGCCACCCTTTGAAGTAGACATTCATCCTCGATCAACAGCCAAGTTGAGTCAAAATCCACTGTTCAGATTGTTTTGATAAAAGAACCCCAAAGCTGATCCAGGCAATCAATATCAAGTCTTCTTCAAGTATGCATTTTCACACTTTCCAAATTAGAGTTTGAGCCTCAAACATTTGCGACCCTACACTCAAAAACTTCTTGCTTGAACTTAGTGCATGTCCCCATAGAAGAAAGGAAGCCATCCAGATTCCTTCAAACATAAGAGTGGGTCTGCTCCTCTGGTTATTCTTATTTTCATCCGTGGCACACGATACATACCCTTGCAAGTTGTAACTGAACCCTTGGCAAATAAGTCATGAAACATTCACATCCCACAGGCCACTAAAACAGGAATACTTTACTATTGTCATCTATGGACTATATCGATCATTAAGCCACCAAGGAACTTTCTACTCCCAAGACCCTACCCAATAGCACCAATCCTACACATGGCAGTTAATATACCCCTTCCTTCTCCAAATATATGTCTTTCTCACATATCGAGACACTTCTTTGACCTTTGATATCTCTCAAAATATAAGGGCAAAAATTATGAAAATATAATCTTGTGAAAGTATAATTCACAACGAATCCAATGGTATAAATTTTAAAATTTTTGGTGAAATCGTTTTTTATGAAATTGAAAGTCAAAACTTGCCTCATAATTCGTAAACGTCATATATATTGAGGAGGGAGTATATGTTATAGAGTCTCTGGAAGTCTCAGATTCATGACAGCAATAATGATGGCCACCTCCACTTCATGTCTTTCTGGTTGAACCATTGTCCATCACCATTAGCAATTGCCCCCTAAGCTTTTGAAGTTTCAATGCCTCACACCACAACATACATAACTGTCAATCTTTCCCTATGAAAGAGACCTGACTCAGTGAAAACAACTTCGCCCCTTGACTCAGAAATGGGTCCTTCAGAATTCCCATTTCCTATCAGGATTCCAGAACAAAGAGCCAAGCATGTCCATCAAAGACGGTTTTATCATTGAGGTGACCATCCATCAACTTCTCTTGTTTCCCTTATCATGACTCATGAGTCATGAATTGACACGAAACTACTCAAAAGTTTGCACACATACATTTGGAAGAAGGATCTCCCTCTGATTGACACCATTATGGGACAAGCAGAAACAAATGAGAAAGCAGAGCAACAAAAGAAGAGAGGACGAGCATCGCAGGTAAGCCAGAAAGAGGGTGGATTTAGATTTTCTTTTCTTTTCTTTTTTTCTTTTTTTTTTGTTTCTAACTTTATCAGCCATCCTCAGGAACTATACAGTATACAAAAACCTGAAGAGGAAAATGATATTGCATATACATGAAACTATATGAACATAGAGCCGCCTGCCTGCTGGCCGGGCGAATCTAAGTTCTCTTCCGGTCAACTGCCCACCCAGTGATACAGAGATAGTTACAACATTGCTACCAAACATTTAAGATTGATTTTTAAGTCAGGCAACAGAAGAATGAAACTTGGATATATCTAGTATGTGACCTATTATCCAAGGCTTAAGGCCGGGCTTCAAGTCATGTCTGATTATGGTATCCCTGGCCTCTTCAGCTGTTTAACCTGATTTTATGCCTAGGGTGTAAAAGCTAACTCGCATTCCCATGGTGCCAAATTCAATCAAGAAAATAATTATGCTGTTCTATTGTGAAGGTTAGGATGGTCCAAGTACCATTTACATTCAGGCCCATAAATGAAAGGAGTCCAGACTCCAGACATGTGGAGAGAAGCCTTGAGAACCAAGCCAACAACAATTTCAATCCTTGGAAGGAATAAAGATTTTCTGAAGCGGTGTAGCAGAAGATCCTTCATCCTGTTTAGTTGACGACTAATTTTACTATCAAATTTGGTAATGCAAATCGAGAACTCATGTTTGAAATCCTTGCAACTTAAACCACCAAGTCACTACTCACTAGGATCAAGCACAAGTCTCACTGATACCACTTGTTGGGAAATAAGAGCCAATCTCCCACGCTCTTAATCCAATGAACAACAAAAAATTTAACAGTAAATGATATGCAAGATTACAAGAAGTCCAAAGAAATTTCTTTTGATTACAAAACTAATAACAGGACTTAACTCATGGCCTTATTTCCCTTTGCCTCCAAAACAAAGAATCAAAGTGAAAGCCTTTTACCAAATCCATATTCTCTTTTAATTCCAAATTTAGACAACACTAACCCATAATAAAGCACTTTAGCTAGAATTCATTCCGTCATAACCAGAAAATTACTTGGTGCTCAACTTGGAACTTATCCATGACCCTGAATACGTGTGACAAATTTCGCTGCGTTTAATACTACATGTTAGATTTGATGTGGGAAATGGTTCAAGGGTGAGAACCACGGAGGCAAGGAAGATTGCTCTGATAGGGAAAAAGGATTTGGCAATGTTCCCTAAACTATCAACTTTCTAGCTTGCATGAAGCTCCTATTTCAACATTACACCACAAGAAAAATATCTTGGGATCTCAATTTCGATAGAAGTCCTCATAATTAGGAGAACAAGGAGAGTTCATCCTCTACTGGTCTGATAGATATAGAAAACATCAAAGATGATGCAAGAGGCCAAACTAGCGACCGAACGGATTCTTTTCTCATGTAAACCCATCCCCGAAAATACTGTTCATGCAACATCTGCTTTTCCTGATTGCCAATTTATCTATAAATGCAATGCACCTTTCAAGGTTGGGACTTGCGTCTGACCTATAGTGTAGTGAAGGATTAACAAAAATGACATGTCGCAACGAAGGCCTACAAAGTCCCTTACTCCTAATATGTGTATGATGTGTCAATCGCAATCGTGAGAATATTTTAAATCTCTTTTGAAAAGAGATATTGCTTGATCTTAGTGGTTACAGCTCCAAAGGTGATAGAGAAGAGTTAGGTCAGTCTTTAGGACCATAACCACTTCAAACCTATTATGCGACGCTATGGAAGTGAAAACGGACAGCAAAGTGAGATGATGTTGTGCTTTAATGGCTACCTTCAGGTTGCTTTGGCTGAAGAGAGACTCCTGGATCTTTGGATTGAATCAATGTAGATATTCTTTAGAGGGGCATTTACTTTGTCCTCTTTATGGCAAAGCAGTGTATGTGTTGCGGGAAACCCTATCAGCCTATCATGGTCTTATAGATTGTATTCAGAGAGCTATTATGAGGATGGCTTATCCTCATTCTTTCTTTTGTTCTTGATTCATAGTACACTTTCCTAGCAAATGATATATTAAAACAGACAAGTGGCAACCACAAAATTTTGAAAACACCTTTCAATGAGATATTTTTTAGTTTTGTTATTTGCATAAGGATAATCGACTAAATCGAAAAATAATGCAGCAGAGAATCGCAGCTAAAACAAAAATCCTCTACGACTTACAATCTGCGAAATTTTTCTTCTACAGGAATGGCGTGAACTGTCAATTCAGCTTTCGGACCTCCATATAAGACCCCAGGTGAATACTGTAATGCCTTGCATGACGAGAAAAATGTAAGAAATACGAACAGCTACTGAGACAAAAATCTACAAAAAGCTGAACTTCCTACTTTAATTACACAAAGAGAAATGACAAACCAGAAAAGTACCTGAGGTAATTGATTATTAGTCAGAGAGGGTCTCGTCACAGGAGGCCATTCGACGGAAGCACTGTGAGAATAATAGTCGTTGCGATGACCGCTGTGATTGTTGCGATGATCACTAATTGCTTTATATGCAGGTTTTCTTAGATGATCTTCCACTTTCTGTTTGACTGCTGGCTTCAGCACCTCCAACTCATCCAAGGCGACAAATAATTGCTGCAGCAGGAATTTCAAAACAAAAAGTAAGCCACAATAAAACTCCCTGGACCTATAATACACAAAGCGCTTCCTTGCCTTACACCCCTAAACTAGAAGATACACAAAAGAAATAGGATTAACTAATGAACGTCTTATTATCATTTATCACCTTTCTCAACGAATCTCTTTTGACCTGGGAAGATGTGGCATAATGTCGATGACGTGGAATAGTCTCAGATACCAGACTGAAAACAAGACAGGAGAATGGCATACATAGTCATCCACCAGAGCATCATTTTACCTCAATCACGAGGTAGGTAAGAAATAGTACTAAAAGAATACTACTAAAAGATAGCAAAGGAACATATGCTACACAAATATTATTAGCTCCATTGCTGTTTGTAGAATATCAACTAATAGAAGCAATACTCCAGCAAGAAAATTAAATAGATAAACAAAAAATTCAAAAAGAAACAGAACAACAATACCTTACCTTGAGTATCTCAGAAGCATGACATACAAATCTATGATGTTCTTCTCATTCCTAAAGATAGCAGCCTGAGAAATTTTATATTGTAGAACTAAGCACAGAGCAAATTCCAATAAATTGATTAAAAAGAGAAAGTAAAAACAATTTTGCAGAATCTTAGATCAAACTCTTTCCGTCTTACTTTTATCGTAGCCTAGCCAATCCTCAAATTTCATGAATTTTGAGAATAGTTAATACATAAAATGCAAAATTTATCTAATGCAATGTCCCGGACACGATTTATAATTCAATCAGGTAAACTGACAAGATATCAAAATGAAGATAATGCTAACAACCTTGAATTATCGTATGAAATCAGTTGCCACAACTTCAAGACACTCGTAAGAAATACTCTATGCCTTGAGAGCAATTAATCAAATCTAATCAATTTACTTCTATCACAACCCACAGAGAAAATGTAAAACCACATCACAGTACTTACAAGCCATGTTTCAAATTACATATAAAACCTGCTGCATGCACTATGCATTTAATGTTCACCAAGATCAAGCATCGTGATATCTCATTAAATCCCACAAATTTCGACACCAGAAGCATTTGCAAATTCAGCAGCTTGATACCCAAGTACCCAACTACCTGAGGAAATTATGTTAGATCCTTTTGTTACCAACCACCTTCCCAACTTATCAAACTTAATAGCGGCCATGCTCAATAACTAAAAGCCTACCTAACTAAGCCCAAACTTCCGGTTGGACTTCACCCAACAATTATATTACGTAAGAAGGATTAACCATATAGTAGGGAGGATGCTGATCCCTGAAGAGGGCGGCAACATTTTGGTGGAGGCATCAACTTCGGGCAAGGAGGGGGCAATGGGTCTTTTTCTAGAGCATCTACACGGAGGTACATTGGATGTAAGAAGAAAGAAGTGGAAGAAGATACTTCAACCAGTGGTGGATCCATGGCCAAGGGTATGGGGCCCGCGGACACCGGAAAAAAATTCGGAAATGCAAATTTTAGACTAAAATTCGTGAAAAGTTCCCTTAAAAAGATAGAGGGACACCGAAAAAATACATTAGGACACCGGGAAATATTATTTCTAGATCCGCAATCATGGGTTTTTCGTGCCTTTGGCTGGCGAGGGCCGCGAGGCATATCCTCCGATATTCTTAGAGACTTCATGACTATCTTTAGGGCATGAAACTTCCTTAGCCTCTGCTGGGTAAAGACTTTGGCAGGTATCAGCTATTATATTGCAATGAACTGAAGTATATATGATAGAGGTGTATTCAAATTATCATCTCAGTGCCTCATGGATTATTGTTACATCAACCTGAAGATCCCACGTGCCAAATAAATTGTTTTGCCCCATGGATTCTTGCCCATAACTATTCCCCATTTGTCCATCCTTTGATCCTATTTCTTTAATGTCACCCGGTCAGTCTAATACAGCAGAACCGGCATAAGCAAGTCTCCACCATCTTAACTTAAAAAGTTACAACTCCCTACATTTTTATATTGTGCTACTTCCTTGTATGCGGCATTCGCATCCAACATCTATGTTACACAAATACGGGATCCACGTAAAAGAATATGTGCATGGAAAAAAAAGACAATTGTAAGTTTGTAACTCCTAGGACATGAGAATGGAGAAGTAATAATTCCTAGTACATGGGACATACAAGTATATAGAAAATTTCAGAAAAATATCAACTTCTCTATAGTCTTAAGCAAATGATACGTAGAACTTGCTATTGTGAAAGACAAATCAATATTCGACAACATCATGGTTTCACAAGCTCTAGTAAAAGGTTACAATCAAAAAAACATTTCCCCACAATGCTTGATCAAGGTGGATATAAGAAAAGTTTTTGATTCCATCAGTTGGACTTTTATTGAAAGCATGCTGGAGCTTAGAGGCATACCATTTCCCTGAGATGTTCATTAAAAGGATCATGAGCTGTCTTACCACAACCTCATTTTCCTTAAAGATTAAGACAACTATGAGGGTTTCTTTCAGGGGAAGTGTGGTTAAGGCAGGGAGACCCTATGTCTCCATATATCTTTGATGTAAGCATGGAAATCCTTTCCAGACTTCTTAGGAATATGCATAACCAGCCAAACTTTTCATACCATCCCAAGTGTGTCCAGCTTAACCTAACACACCTCGCCTTTGCTGATGACCTTATGATTTTCATAAGAGGAGATGTGCCTTCTGCAAATGCTGTTATTCAGTGCCTAAACATTTTTGCTGGTGTCTCGGGCCTGGAGGCTAACCCCTCAAAGACTGACATCTACTATGAAGGAGTCAGCCAGGAGGTCAGGGATCAGATTTTAAATGTTACAGGATTTACAGAAGGGAAATTTCCCTTTAGGCACTAGGGTTTGCCACTACATTCCAAGAAATTCAGGAAGGACATGTTCGAGAGTCTGATTGGCAAAGTTCAGAAAGCTATCAAGCACTGGAACGCTCAATATCTATCCTATATGGCCAAGATTCAGTTGCTGAATTCAGTTATATTTGGACTGGAAAACTTCTGGAGTGCTAGGCTCTTAATTTTAAATGGCATTTTAAAGAAGATAAACAAGTTGTGTAAGGATTTTCTCTGGGGCATTGGTGATGGCCAAAGGAAGCTCACTCTAAAAAAGCTGGCAATCTTTCATGTGCTCCAAGGGATGAATCAGGGTTCAATATAAAAGAAGTTCTCTCTTGGAAGAAAGCAATGCTATCAAAATGGATATATAAAAACATCTATAATGATGAAGGATGATGGAATAAATGGTGCCAGGCTTACTGTCTGAAAAATAGAATCATTTGGTCAGCTACACAGAAGCAGCAGGATCCCGAATGCTGGAGAAGCATATTGAAGGTTAGGGACCAGCTGTTATCTACTTCCAAGAAATGCAAAGTGAAGCAGGAAAACTTGTTACAGTGTAAACAAATCCTATGATCACTTCAGGGTGAAGAATGATAAGAATGGCTCAGATGGTATGGGATGGAGTATGTATGCCTCAACACTATTTCATTACCTCCCTAGCAGCTCAGAAAAAGCTCAAAACAGTGGATAATCTCAAGAGAAGGGGACTAATTCTGATAAACAGGTGTACACTCTGCAAAAAAGCTGAAGAAAATCATTGACACTTATTTTTTCACTGTGATTGCTCTGCAAATTATCCGGACATAGTAGATTGTCTACTTAGATAAGTTCTTTTAGCTTTGGTTTGATCTATTAGTGGTTATCTTTCTAAGTCGTCTTTTATTCCCCAATTTAAGATGAATAAAAATTTAACTTCTTACAAAAAAAAAAAAAACAAAAAAAAAAAAAAGATATGTGGAATTTAGAAAGACTAAGAGCTTGTTTTTTTCTGAAAAGAAAACTAAGTGCTTGTTTGGATGCCTCCTAATTCCATAGGAATTTCATTTTCCTAGGAATTAAGTTTTTGAAGGGTTGTTTGGATGCCCCATTACAGAAACTGGAGGAAGTGGAAATTCCATACGAAATCTAATTCCTAAGAAATGTAGGAATTCAAATACCCACTCCTTCAATGGTAAATCACAATTCCCATGCTTTAACAGATAAGAAAGTACTACTTTGCCCTCACTACTTCTCATGAACTTAAATGACCTAACATAAATGGAGGGTAAATTAGTCGTTTGATAAATTAATATGGGAATTGTAGTAGGGTAAACAAACAACATATGGGAAATGAATTCCAAGGAAATCTAAATTCATATATGGTAACCAAACACTCCAAGGCTAATTCCCGGAATTTGACGTAGGAATTAAATCCCTTTGGGATTAGTGGGCATCCAAACAAGCACTAAGTTTTATGTTCAAAGAAAAAACTATTCTTTGTAAAAGAAGTAGACATGTTATATCAGGAAAGATAATAAAGAACAATTTCAATTAAAACTGCGCCAATTAGTATATGTGAAGTGTCCAACCATCCATCATGTACTGAAAATATTCCGTCACTTCTACACGTTTTACCATGTCTTCTTTGTATCCAAATCTAGCACACTAACTAGCATATGTATTTCTGCTTCCTAGACCAACATGGTATACGAATCTCCCCCACAATTAATTCGTGAAAAGACAGTCCAGCGCCCAATGCTCCATGCCACATAACAATGAAGTATAATTGTCATGGAGAACAATGCCCCTCTGAGCATACGAGGCATACCATCATCACATACCCAATGGCATTTTTCTGATTTGTATGTTATATTCTCAACCAATCGCCCATCCTTGTAGATGTAAAAACTAAGAACTCCGTATACAATGATAACCTCTCTATATCGTCGAAACTATAAGCAACAGGCCACATTATGAACCAATTTCCACAAACGAAATCGGAAAAGACAGCTTCAGTTCAGCCTCACCTACAAGAACACTTAATAAACCAGATTCCAACCTAGTATGCAAAAGTAATCATCTAAATAAAACAATGAAAGTTTAAAGAATACTCCTACAACTCCTCTTCGTAGGCGAAACTAGGCACAACTGAGCAGAATTAATCAAGTACCAGTGCTTCAATTTTATAGATGTTCATACTAACACTGAAAAACGATAGCAAATGTAAATTTGTCGATAAAGTTAATAAAGACCTAAATTAATTTTTAATTCAAATACACTCTGCAAATTATGCAAACAAGTGAAATTTTCATATATAAGCTCATAATTCACTAAAACTAAACTAAACATAGGTCATACAAACATCAACTAATTTGATCGAGAAAAAAAAAAAAAAAAAGCAGTTCCACTTCACCGACAAATTGAACGAACAAAATAAAGAAAAAAGTCGCATAAAATAATTGAAAATTGGGAATTGAGGAGATGAAATACCTGTCGGAGCAGATTATCGGCGATTCGAAAGTAAATGCGGAGGGAAATCCGATGATCAACTTCGATTCTCTGCGAAATTGCGGCAATGTCTAAGCTTTCCGGAGACGACTTCTTCATAATTTGATATTTGATTGTGGATAATTTGAAGAAGTTTGAGCTCTGATTGATCGGAGTCAAAGCTCGGAGAGGGGTGTCAATGGCGGATGACGACGGCGGAGGAGAGAGAAAGAGGAGGTTGTTGAGGTCAGGTCATTCGCGGGGTTCTGACAAAGGGCAGAATTGGTCTTACCGACGTTACCGTCATTTATCGGCAAACTTTTTTTCCTTTTTCTTTTTGGGGATAGTCTAAATACTACAATTAAATAGCGAAAATTCAACGGTCAATACCGCTAGTTTACCATAAAAAATATAGTATTTTATCAAGATTTGATATCTTCTAATATTAATTTAAAAACATAATATAATATTTTATTAAAAGTTGATATCTTGTTATATTAATTTTAAAATTAAACATCTTATTTTTATATTACAAAAAATTATAATACTAATACATGTTTCGCATTGGTTAAACTTCTTAAAAACTAGGATGAAAGCCCGTCTCTTAATAATGATTTCTGTAAGACTTGTTAAAACTGAGGGCCTGTTTGGTATCGTTTTCTGTTTTCAGTTTTCTGTTTTTTTGAAAACCAAAGTTCCGTTTTTGAAAACCAGAAAAAGTGGTTTTCAGTTTTCAGT
>JBBYHQ010000009.1:3498288-3517883 GCA_038382645.1 Spergularia azorica
TTTTTTTTAGTCTTAAAACCGCCAATGGTTGTGGCGGTTTTACATATGGGTGACGTGCACCCCATATGGTTGAACAATTTTTTTTCCACCCATTTTGTTTAACATTTTTTTTTCGAGCACTATTTCGTTAAATTGTTCTACCATAGACGCGTTGTTGAGCCTTCATATGTGACAGCATAGTACGGATCAATTCTAAGTACACTAATCACTTGATCGTTACTCATCTCCTAGCAACCCCTCTTATCCAATCAACAACCTTCAAACCTGTATCAAACAATCTGCTCCCCGTTGCACACAAATTCCACAACGGATCAACACAGGCCCACCGAAAGAAAATAGGAAACACAACAACAACCAAACACGGACCGAGTAAGAAGAAACATACTCCCGTATTTAAAAAAAGGGTTATGTTACAATCAGCCCTTAGGGCTAACTATTAGCATTAAATTTTTTACTTGATTCTTCATAAGTCCCAAAACTGGTAGAATCTCTTAGATTATTTTAATTCTTTTTTGTGGTATCCAACTATATCATTTACAACTGTAATATTACCAAGAAAAAAAAACTCCTGAACTTCTACGCATACCTTAGCCTTATCAAATGACGCTCTTATTTATCCTCACTCATCATCTCCAACCAACAACAAATTACAAAGAAATTATTATTCATGTTCAGGAGATCAAGGTTAGGAAGCAAAAAAATTCTGGGTTAAACATCAGATTGAAAGGTACATACTCCGTATCTTTTTTTAAGTTCAATTGCCATTTGATTTTCATTTTTCTTCGTTCTATCATATGAAGAATGATTATGATGAATGTAGTATACTACTTATTTTTTTATGATCAATTTGTTGTTAGTATTGAATCCTTGAGATTTTGTGATTGATCATACTACTGTATCTAGGTTTTTAGCTAATTTGGGGCTTTTAACTTGGGAGGGTTTTGATGAGTTTGGGTTTTTGATATTGAATATTATATGTTGAGATTTTTGATTAGGTAGAAAGATGTGATCAATTGATTATGGACTTGCAATTTCGAAAAGTTTCTAATCAATTTGTAAGTGGACAATGATTTGATAATATTCTCAAGCCCTATGTACTCTGTTTTGATGATATATTCTCGACGAATCAATTAATCTTATTGTACTATGTTTATTGTTATGAATTATTGAGTTTAGTGTTACTCGCATTTCGAATTTGTTTAATCAAAGTTACCAAGTTTAGTGCTTTGTTCTGCAATTACTTGATTTCGTCCAATGTGATTGTAATTCATTGATTAATACCTTAAGGTTATGATTATTGTGTACAATTATGAGTTTAATATTACTGGCATTGTGAATTTGTTTAATCTGGTTACCAAGTTAGAGCTTTGTTCTGCAATTACTAGATCGATTTTTTGTTTTTCAATATGTATTCACAGGTTCCACTAATGATTGGTTTGGACTTGAATTCTCCTCCAATTTCGGAGGAAGAGGATGAACCTTTTGTCGGCCAGGTATTTCTAAGTCAAGAGGAAGCATATATTTTCTATAGCAACTATGCAAAACGGCGGGGTTTCGTGGTCCGTAAAGATCGATCTGATACAAAAGCAGGGAAGACAGTGAGGCGTGATTTTAATTGCCACCGCGAAGGTAAAGCACCAATAAAAGTCATTGACCCATCCAAAGTGCAGAGGAATAAGGTTTCGTCAAGGTGCGAATGCAAAGCTCACATGCCTATTACCTTAAAAAGGGCATTTGACATATTTCCTGAAGAATGGCATGTTACAAAATTTATCAAGGATCACAATCATGAGTTGCTATCTCCCCAGGAAATGCGTTTTCTTCCGCCTTGTCGAACAATCAGCCCCAAAGAAGAAAATGAAATATTGCTATACAAAAAAGCTGGCATATCAGTTAGACAAATTATACTGCTTATGGAGTTACAGTGAAACCTGAAACATGGCGAACTTCCATTTCTTAAAAGAGATGTTTGTAATCTTTTTGTGAGGATTAAGAAATTGATCGGAGGTAATGACGCCAAGAATCTCATTGAGTATATGAAATCTCTTAAGAAAGATAACCCCATGTTCCAGTATGCATATACATTAGATGATGAAAATCGACTAGAAAACATATTTTGGTGTCATCCTCAAAGTTATGAATGGTACCAATTGTTCGGTGACGTCGTTGTTGAGGATACCACCTACAAAGTGAACTCATATGACATGCCTTGTGCGATTTTCGTTGGCATCGACAATTATGGGAAAACTGTCTGCTTTGGGTTTGCACTTCTCCGCAATGAAACTGTAGCTACTTTTGAGTGGTTAATGAAGGTAACTTACTAGACTTTTTGTTACTACATTATGATAATCGTATGTTTGTTTTTAAATTACTTTACTCATTTTATTATTAATGAATTTCGCAGACATTTGTTGATATTATGAAAAAGCCCCCTAAAACGATCTTAACTGATCAAGACCCTTGGATGTCTCAAGCTATTGCGAGTGAGATGCCTACTACCAAACATAGCTTTTGTATATGGCATATAACTTCCAAATTTAGTTGCTGGCTACAAGCTCTTTTGCGCCACGAGTATCATAATTGGTGCGCTGATTTTTATAAGTTGTATAAGCTCACCTCACCTGAAGATCGAGTTTGATCACAACTGGATTTTAATGGTGGAGAAATACAAACTACAGAACAATAAACACTTGTAGGGTTTGCACAAAATCAGGCAATTTTGGTCTCCGGCTTATCTACAAGACTATTTCTTTGGTGGTATGATCACTACAGGAAGATCAGAGAGTGTAAATCCCTTCATCAAAAGATTTGTTTCAGCACATACAAGCTTGGAAGACTTTGTCAAGCAGGTTCGTCTTTTTTCTTTTAACAAATGATGTAGCTCCTATAATTCATTTTGATTATTTAAATTTGCTACGTTTGCCTACTTATTCGTAGGTTGCTGATGTTATAGAGGAGATCAGTAAGGGGCGTTACCAAAATAAGATGTTGGCTAAATTTAGACCTACTCCCCTGAGAACAAAGTCTCCGTTGGAAGTACAAGCGTTTCGTGTCCTTACACATTTGCTTTCTCAAAGTTCCAAGAGGAGTTTGGAAGAGTGGGACAATACTCTGTTATACATACCGAAGGTAATGATTTTATTTTGAAATATTTCGAAGGAGGTAATACAAGAGATCATAGAGTATTTTGGGATGGACAAAAGGCACTGTGCAGTTGCAAAAAATTTGAATTTTGGGGTATTCTTTGTCGTCACATATTGCGGGTTTTTCTCCATAAAAATTGCTTCGAAATTCCTTTGTGTTACTTGCCTTTGCGCTGGAGTCATGATGCTGTACAAGGTGTTCCAGAAATGCTAACAAGCCTTGTGATGGGTGAACATCTCCTCGATAGTATTCCAACTGATTTCAATGTACAATGTCCACCAAAATTTAAAACAAAAGGTCGTCCAACATTGAAACGATTGAGGAATGGAAAAGAGTCGTCCCAAAAGCAGACTAAGAGTTGTTCCATATGCAAGAAGTCTGGTCACACAAAACCCACGTGTCCAAATAAGGAAAATATTGGTGGAATAGAAGACATTAATGTAGGTCTATGCAGTGGCTCGCAAAAGAGAAGGAAGAAAACGGCAAGTGATTTAGGACTGAATCCAATCTTTAGTTTGAATAACTAGGATATTTATGCTTTGTTGATCACTTTTGTGACATTTTGCAAAATGTATTGTGGTATCGCGTGAATTTGTGTGGCAAGATATGGAATACATTCTATGAAACATGTTCTTGAATATTTGTATTTAGTTGACTCTCATTGGAGGTAATTATCAAAATTTCCAGCTCTTAGATTGATCCATGGGGAAAAAAAACGTTTAAAAGTGTATAAAGATTGATTATTTTTTTAGGGAAATAGAGTATTATTCTTGCATTAATTATACCACAAAAAAGAATTAAAATGATCTAAGAGATTCTACCAGCTTTGGGACTTACGAAGAATCAAGTAAAAAATTTAATGCTAATAGTTAGCCCTAAGGGCCGATTGTAACATAACCCTTAAAAAAAACCGACTTAAAAGATGTACCCCATCCATTTTTTTTATAGGTTCTTCACGTTTCATTTGTATCATCTTACTTATTCAAACGAAACATAAACAACCTAAAAAACGGAGGGAGTACTCCGTATCACTTAAGAACGAACAAAAAAAAAAAATCCAATTAGCTAATGGCTCGTTTGGCAAGTGGGATAAGATATGAGAGATAAGAAGGTGGGATTAGGGAGGGATAAGAGGGTGGGATAAGAAATTTTAATCCCATTCCTTGTTTGGTAACATGAAGGGATTAGAGATTGGGGATGAGATGAAATGTATTAGTTAGTTGTGATAGGACAATATCACCCTTGAATAATAAAAGGTTTATTTCTCACTTAATAATGACATATGTGTCATTTTTATTGATTATTATCCTACTTCCTAATACCTGCCCCCCAAGGTATTATTTTGGTGAGATAAGTTATCTCATGTTCACTATCCCACAACCTAATCCATCCACCTTACCAAACATAGGATTATCCACTATTGAGATTATTAATGTTAGCCCACCCTCTTATCCCACAAAACAAACAACCCCTAAGGGAATTTTTCTCTTGGCCTCTTGTTTCTTACAAAGTCGACAAGTAATCCATCTCCATCTCCATTGTTCTTATCCAACATTTACAAAGAACCAAAAACCCACCGATTCTTCTTAGATTGAGTGAACTCCCTTGATATGTGAGAAAGACAGGATTCTTTGGTGCTGCAATTACTCCAGGAACAAAACATCTTAACAACACACCAAACATCACACGCTTTGTTTTTTCAACCGCTTCGAATTTTCACCACCATCTTTACCTATCCTTCCTAATAACAAAAGTAATTTCTGATGATCCCATGTTATATTTGAATTAAACCCTTTTACTATAAGCTCAAATTCTGTTCTTGTTCCAAAAAAATTGCAGTAATTTCGGTGACATATCACAGTTTTGGTTTCTGGGTATTGGTGATCCGGGTGAATTAGGCAAAATACTCAGTTGATTGATGCAAAAATCATGAAATTTGGGGTTTAATTTTAATTTACTGCTTTAGGAAAGTTTCCTTGTTCAGAAAATCATGGGGTAGAATTCGGGTCTGCGAAAAGTTTCCAATTTTGATGATAAGATAAAGAGTATAGAGAAGTGGGAGAGAAGATGGCAATGGTGAGTAAAACAAGGAATTTGTTGGAGGATTTTATGAGAGAAGGATCACTGAAATGGTTAGTAGGAGGAAGGGATTCTTTCAAGGAGGAGCTTGAGGAAATGGGCAAGTCTTCTTCTCCGGGAAATAATTGGATTTCTGAGCTTTCTCCTGTTGCTAATGTTGTTGTTAGGAGATGCTCCAGGTATACATTCCTCTACTCTACTTTCTCTTTTTTTGTTTATTGTTCTTGATATTATTCATGAGCTATGTATTGTAGCTTGCATTACAAGGTTCAGCTTTCGACGAAATGATACCGCGATTATTGACTCTTGGTTTTGTGATTGTGGTTATTCTATGCATTGCTTAGAAATTGTGTGTAGTGGTTGATGTGTCTTAGCCAAGTGTGGGGCTGGTCAAATTAAAGTTGAGATGGGTTAGTTGCCATCGTTTGGAAGAATTGAACTAGTCGAATTTGCATTCAAGGTTGGATTGGAGAATATCCGGGCGTTTGGCTATGGATTATTACGCTTGAGTAAACCAACTAGCGTCGAGGTGTGGGAGATACTTTCTCCAGTAGGGATTTAGTGATATAAGCTTAATCTAGCTTTACTATGCGACATTCCATCAGTTCAGTATAAGATAAGAGGATGTCAAATGACCTAAGGAAACGAGCTGCGCCTATTGTTTGAACTTGTAAGTAGCCCAAACACATAGAAATATGTATACTAAACAAAGTAAAGAGGCATTCACCTTGTATTGTTAGTCATGGTGTTAAAAAAGGGTCTTGCTAATTGATTGCTCTCTTTGAAATTAAATTTAATATGCTACTAGAATTTGTCTATACCTTCCCTGCCCCCAATCCCGGCTGATTAACCGAGCTTCCGAGACTGAGAGGAGGAAACAGGCAAATCAGTAGCTATTCTCTTGTGGCCACTCGGAATGGATCCTTAGTTTGACCAAGAATTGCTATCCCCTGATTCGTAGGGAATCTTAATGTAAGGCTACCAATCTTGCTCCTTTTACGGCAAGGTAGCAAGCTATTACTTCAAGACTGTAGATAGGCTCTTCTTTACCCATCATCTTGGATATAGAGTTCTTCCCTTGTGTGAGTGCCAAGAATTTTTTGGTACTCACACAAGACTGACTTCCATCTAGATTTAGTGGCATCGTTTTATTTTAAGTGATGCATCTCTTACGTAGGGGTAGTAGCTCTTCAGCTAACTAATTCTTCGGGTTCTCAGCAAAGGCCTTGCTATATAATGTATCATCACGAGCTTCCAAATATTTGAGGAGGACTCTCAGCTCGCCTCCCAAGTTTCAGTCATGAAATGGACAGAAACTGCCAGCCGGCGGCTGCTGAATTGGTTTTTTTTTTTTTTTAAATTTTTTTTTGAAAGCCAGATAGGATTTCATATATTCAAAAGGACACCAAGGGGGTGACTCCCATATACCAAAAGTCACCTAAAGGGGTGATGCCCATATAGAAAAGAGAAGTAATCAATAGAGATTTTATCCACAAAAACGATGAAAGTCAAGTGTCATTGGGAATGTAACATTTGACTCCAACTATACAACATCCTCAAAAACCTAAATGCCGATATGTCTCCTTACTCTTTAACGCCTTGACATCAGGACTTGCCTCTTGCTTAAGCTCTTTGATAGGAAAATGAAGACAAACCTTCTGATATAATATGATGTCATATGCAGGGACTTAGTTGATAGGTTAAGGCGGTTTCGCAAGGTGCGAAAGAAACAAAAAGAAATCAGGATGGTTTGATGACTGAATCACTCCCTAACAGCAATACAGCATATTCTGTATTGTTTTGAAGATCTGATATCTAGATTATAATTCATAAAAAGTATGACGGAGTTCTATACATATTCTACTAGGGGGCTTGAGCTTGAGGTCAGCCTTTATGATTGAATCAGAGGTCATATTTCTAACTTTTTACGCCTCATTGTAAGGGTTTAAACGAGTGAGTGAGTTATCAACTTGAACACTCCTCGCTAGAAGACAATTCAAGATTTTTTCGAGAATCTCTTACCTGAGGAGAGCTGACATGGTAACCTAGTTTGCATCTACGAGTTCAGCCTGGCTTCAACGTGATATATAATGCAGTTGACGTTTGTAAACAGTTATCGAAGGAACTTTGCTTTCAGCTCTTTTTTAGTTAGTTGAAAGATAGTTGTTTTCTGCTTCATATCAGACATTCACATTCACAATGCTCGCGTAGACCTCATACTTTTGTTTCCCATCTCACTCAGTCTGCTTTGCCTTATCCTTAAAGAGTATTCTAGTGATGGGTTCTTTATGAACTGGGCAAACTTATTATTATGTCGTATACATATTGCATAACTCTTAAGATTATTTTCAACAAACTTGCTCAAGATTCTATAATATACCATCTATGATATTGTCATATAGGTCGTTGTCACTCTCTTCTTCCGTTTTTACTCGAGAAGCTCTACGTACCCTTCACTGCTGCCTAAAGAATTTCAATGTGTGTGCATTTTTTTGTTATGTGCTATATATGGCTGGCTAGTTTTGCTTCTTTCTATGTTAGCTCGAAAGGGAGAAAAAAATGAAAATTTGTTTAGCTGAGTTATTCATGTTTTCTGTATTGTGTTCATGCAGGATACTTGAGCTTTCAATAAGTTCTCTAAAAGAAGATTTTGACTCGGTGGCTTCAGATTCTTTAAAAGATCCTTTGCATTATGCTAGAAACTTACTGGAATACTGTTGCTTGAGGGCACTTGCTCTGTCAATGCAAGTGGTTGGCTATTTGGGTGATAAGAAATTTCGTCGTCTGACATTTGATATGATGCTTGCTTGGGAGTGTCCTGGTTCTGCCAGCCAGCCATTGCTCACTGTAAGAAGTTAATTAGCCTTCATTAATTTTTACAGATGATGAAGGAATTTTGTTCCTATTTGTGCGTGGTCTAGTTTCATTTCAGTTTGTCAAGATAGATTAGCTGATCTCGAACCTTTGCTCTTCCTCACCAGATCTAAAGTCTAAACTTGCATGTGTTCTCTCCACGGGTGTACGTAGTTTTTGTACCCTCTGAAACATTTTTGATGAACATTTAATAAGGTTTTGATGGACAATGACATATATTAATGAGCATAAATTTATAAGTCGATGAGCTTCTATAAGACTATTTAATTATTTTTAATGTTATTGACTTATATATGATTTCTCAGTGATATATAGTTTTGCTTATCGAAATACTTGTGGTTGCTCATCAAAATGTTCTGGGGATACCAAAAACTACGTATACAGTATAAGAATTGGTGTTTGGGGAGAGGGGGGGGGGGGTCTTGAATCTGTAGTAACTCATTCTGCACCCTTGCCCTGGGTTCTATTAAGCTTGGCCACATAACTTTAGGTAGCCCATTGTGCACAAGTTCTTCTCTCCGTTTGGCTTTTGCTGATGAGACTTCCGTAAGCCTTTGTACAGGCCTTACGGCTGGGCTCACCTGCTGTCATCTAATTATCTTTGCCTTCCACTTTTTAATTTACGTTGTTATGTCATTCGAATCTCAGCTTATTGATAAGTCCTGGAACTGCCTTGATGCTTTTGTACCTACTGCATAGCCTCATGTTTTTTGGCTGCTTAACCCTGCCTCAGATGGATGAAGATGCTGCTGTTGGTCTGGAGGCCTTTTCTCGAATAGCCCCTGCAGTCCCTATAATTGCTAATGTTGTCATTGGCAAAAACCTTTTTGAGATACTTACTGCTGGTTCTGGTGGACGGCTTCAGTATTCTGTCTTTGAAAAGTACCTCGTTGGTCTGGAAAGGTAGTAACTTTTTGACTCCAATTCTTTCTTACCTTCTTGGAACAACTTGAGATTTTTTTGCGTCTTAGTTCGTAGCGTACAATTGCGGATATTCTTTACAAAGAAAGAATACATAAGACAAAAAAGAGAATGCTCTTACTGGATCCCTTGATAGCCATCTCCAGTTTTCTTCAAATTACAAAAGAGTCATATGCTTTCGGATTGCTCCAGATGTAAATGCCATACTACAATGGATTACATTTGTTTCGCTTTTAAGATGTTAAAGCTTTAACCTTAGTTCCATGCCGTTTCGAATTTTTGATTGCATTGGTAAATATGAAAGATCAGATAGTTCTACTATACAAACCGATTGTTTATACCTTCTGTCATATTGATTTTCGTAATTTCCCTTAAAATTGACACTACTTTGTTCCATATTGGTTTGCAATTGTTGTTTATCGCTTGGCTTAAACCGGAAAGTTCATGTTGACAAGGGGTCCCTATTTCCAGCCTAATTGTTGATGGAAGAGGCAGAAGACGGGATTACAAGAGTGATCCTAGATTTCTGTTACAATTTGCAGGGGTATTATGATCTTCATTGGGCCACTATGTGCTTTGAGAATATTTGGAAGCGTCTCTTTGTTAGTGTGTTCTGTCTGGTACCTAGTTTTCTGAAGTGGAAATTTGATACTCACTTGTGCTGTACCATCTGTTTGATTGCGATCTGCCCATACTAATGTTCTGTAAGGCTGTTGGTGTGCTACCTATGCTTATCGGCTATCCTACTCCAGTTTGTGTGGTTGTTTATAAAACAGTTTTTCTTTAACAAAAGAGAGGCTGTCAATCCGTCATAACATTGTTCATAGCCTTAATCGTTAAGACTAGTGGACCACCCCATATATTCCTCTTTAGTCTGTTTATGTTACTTCTAGTGGTCATAGATGGTGGCTTTACATTGAACTGATAGGTATATAATCCCCTTCTAGGAGCTTAACCGAATACTAGTGAACATGATTTTTTACTGGATACTGATAGTCATGGTTGTATTTAAGATCTTTGTCTTAATGTCATTTCTTTCATTACAGGGCAATTAAGAAACTGAAGACTCAGTCAGATTCGTCATTGCTATCTGAACTACGAACAGATAGAAGGGAGAAGATAGTAGAGTTAGATGGTACAGTTACAACTCAACCAGTTCTTCAACATGTAGGAATGTCCACGTGGCCTGGTGAGCTATAGATTAGCTTTTTTTTTTTTTTTTCCGGTTTGACGGTATGTATTGAAAGACACCAATGGGGTGACTCCCTTGTGCAAATATCATCGAGGGGGTGATGGTGATCTGGTTGATTAAGCTATTGACTTGCTTACGGAAGTTGTATTGCGAAACAGTCTCCAGTAATTCCAAAATTTTTTATGATCTGTTAGCTTAAGATCTCAGGCGTCTGTTCCCTACTCCAAGCTTGTGCGCTCTTTCACCACCTTATTTTTTGCTCATTTGGTCCAGGGAGGCTGATTCTTACTATTCTTTTGTTCACCTTTTCTAGGGAGGCTAATTCTTACTGATCATGCACTATATTTTGAGCCACTCAAAGTTGTCTCTTATGATAAAGCTGTACGATACGACTTGGCGGAGGAGCTAAAACAGGTTATCAAACCTGAGTTGACAGGTCCATGGGGCACAAGACTTTTCGATAAGGCTGTCTCATACAAGTCTATTTCCTTGTAAGCAAAACTATATGCTTTATACCTAGTTTATAAGACTACTTATTGCTATGAGTTTAGTACTGTAGTTATTGTGCTGTGTCGTAATTTGTCCGAGTGATGTGCATCTTTTCATCCTCCTTCAGATCAGAACCTGTGGTAATGGAATTTCCTGAGCTTAAGGGGCATAGTCGACGAGACTATTGGTTGGCTATTATTCAGGAAGTTCTGTTTGTTCATAGATTCATCCGAAAGTACAAGATAGTTGGGATTGGACAAGAGGAAGCTTTTCTGAAAGCAGTGTTTGGGATTCTGCGTTTACAGGCAATTCAGGATATGAATTCAGTGGGTGCTGTCCGTTATGAATCTCTTCTCATTTTCAATCTTTGTGATCATCTTCCTGGGGGAGATACGATACTGGAAACTCTGGCAAACATGTCAGCCTCAAGGGAATTTGAAAGGATTAATAGTCCCCGACTGAAAAGTGGCCTATATTCTAGTTCCGCATCAGCTATTGCATCAAATTTGGGGTTTGGATTTGGTAACAGTGATCAAGATCGTATTTCTCTAATTATTGGCGAGATAGCAGTGGGGGGTATGACTCCCCTAGAGAAGGCAGTTAATGAATCCAGGAGTAGCTATGAAAAGGTTGTCTTGGCACAAGAGACAGTCAATGGAGTAAAAGTAGATGGTATTGATACAAATTTGGCAGTAATGAAGGTACTCGTTCTCTATTCCAGTCTCTTTCACTTTGAGATAGTATAATATTGCAAGCGATTTCTTTTCCTTTTATTTCATGTTTGCAAGGAACATCATCAGCTGAATAGGGTTGATATAGGATCATGCATAGCTATGTTAATGTTGGGCCTGTTGAATGAAACAACATCCTCTATGTTACTATAAATAAGTTCCACAATCTGATGCACTTCCCTGACTAGGTTTATATTCAATGCTTCACTACTTTTACATTAAGTAGTAATGGCGTCAGTTATGACAATACATGTGGTATGTTTGTTTTCTTTAGTCCAATTCGTCGGTTATTGGATTCTTTATTTTCTATCATAAATGAATGGTCAGTTATTGGATTCTTTAATTTGTTTTTACAAGTAAATGGTCATTCATTGATTCTGGTGACAAGTGCTATATATTTGTTTTTTTTTAATTGGTTGACACAGTCTACACCCGCATGCTCCGTCTATTGTACAACTTTTGATCTGAATTTGGCGTGATGGTATGGTAAGGAGATTTCATGTGGCATATTTGGGTCTGTGTTCGTTCTCTGGGGTAACTACGCTTTCTGAGGTTTTTTGGAATCAGTGGTATCTAGAGAGTCAAAATAGTTTGGTGGTTGAAGAGGAGTTATTAGGCTGAGCAGATCACCTCACATCGATTAGGCCATGGTCTCTTAGCCACTTTTATATGATTATCAATTTAACTTCCAACTGCTGTAGGAAAGCAGTTATAGAGGCTTATGAGTGGTTTTGCTTTAGTCAAGATAGGTTTTACCTCCATAAAAGTTGCCTCAGACTCAACGGTACTTTGTATTATACAAGTGCCTCCATGATTAGTGTTTCATCAATTCGTACGTTTGGTGTCGTGTAAGGTGGGTAATGCGGAAGATGAGATCCTGGTTAATTATGAAGAAAGGTGATACTTGCTTTTAGGTATTGTTTTGGAAATTCACAATTCTTCCGTTTTCTTAGTTTCCACACATTTTGCCTATCTGATTGTCCTGGAATTGATCTTATCCTCATTTCTTCACGAATCCAATATTTCCCTAAATGTTCTCCTCCCAACTATGAGGAGGGAAACTGTGCCAGTCGCTTTGGTAGATTCTGTCAGGAGCAAGTAGTAGGGATAATATTTTGAATCATGCGTTGTTAGGTGTGTAGCGGTGCATGTAAATGGAGCATAGTCATATATATCTTCGTAACAATTTTGTGTATTGAGATATGATCTGTAAGGAGTATCTTTTGTTTGTGGTGCTTTTAGGGAGTTCGTATTTGTTTGCTCTAAATCAGAAGACGGCATAATGTAAATGTAGTTATAATGCTAGTAAAGAAGTTACACCCTTTTAGCTCTGTCACTGATTTTTATGCGTTGCTTATTCAATTGTCCAAAAAAGAAGCATCTTTTGTGCAAGTGTTCAAGATATGTCATCTTACGTTATTCTTATACCTTGACCGCAATATCTTACATGCTTCAGGAGCTGCTTTCCCCAGTTGCAGAGCTCACCAAGTATCTTTTATCTTTGGCATATTGGGAGGAGCCGCTGAAATCTACAGTTTTCTGTGCAGTTTTCTTATATGCTATTTTCAGGTATTCCTTCTTAGGACAAATGTCAGTACTGTTGCTTTAATTATATTATTATACATTGCAATACAGTAACATATGGTGAATTCATTCACCCCTGACCCGCATGTTTGCAAAAAATTTCATCACCTTTGATTGGGGTTATGATTTAGAGTAAGAATCTGGAGCAGTTTCTTGCCTGTTTTTACAGCTTAGTGTTGGATTGCGTATTTTGAAAGTTATGCTCCTTGTGATTTTAGAACCTGTCAGTCTCTGGTGATTTTTATCAGACATCCTTAAACAAGTTATTGATACCAAGTCAGTTTACTCTCTTTACCCCTTGGTATAAATTCTTTGACTCTTTGGGGCAGGTGTTATAAAGAATTTTGCCATTTCCGAAAATCATAGCATTGATGCTCTTTCTTTTTCTCTCTTCTTTTGTTTTTTAAAATTTTTATTTTTATTTTTATTTTTTACTAAGGCAAGCCACCAACGTATGAAGGAGTATAAAAATGAGTCCCTTGTAACACAGATATAGTTTTTTTTTTTTTTTAGGTGGAACATAAGAGATATAGTGGCTGTTGAGACACACTCTTTAAGTTCCTATACCTTTTTATATCTTATTGCATACTCTAAGTTGTTACTGCATTCGAAGGTTCTCCAAATCATGTGATTTGAACTAAATAAATGGATGCTATAGATGTTTTTTTTCCAAATCCATTTTCAAACAGGTTTCATACTTCATTAAGTTGATTTCAGCCGAATAAAATCACACCACTGGTATAGCTCCTTCACCATATTTGCCTAATTTAGTACACAAGGACCGGGTCCAAAGGACTTGTGAAAGAGATTCTGCTCTTTTAGTCTTCTTTTCATGTTCTGCTAATCTTTTTTCTTTTTGATAAAGACCCAGCACCCAGTAAGATATTCGAGGTTGATCCGTGGGGCGGGCCAACCCTACATTTTTCCTGACATTATATTCACAAACCACCTCACTTTTTACTTACTAAATATTCGCACCCATCTTTCAGTTTCTAATCTTTTGTTCCTCATAATATTTTTGGCTAAAATTTTCAGGGGATGGCTTGTCTATACTTTTGCTTTGCTGCCTATCTTGCTTGCTTTCTTTATGGTTTTGACACTCTTGCTTAGTCAAGGCCGGCCTATCGTAGAGGTAAAGGTCATTGCTCCCCCTCCGATGAGCGCCATGGAGCAACTTTTGGCAGTGCAGAATGCAATATCTCAAGCTGAGGAGTTTGTCCAATATGGGAATATCATTTTGCTCAAGCTGCGTGCATTATTGTTATCGATATCTCCTCAGGTGTGAATTTATCCTTTTTTTTACTCTCACATTGCATTGTTGGAGACAGTCGCTTATGGTTTGGCGATGTTTGTGTCGCTTCTTTGATGATCAGGCAAGTGCAAAATGTGTGATATTGCTTCTAGTCATGGCTGTCGTTATGGCGTTTATGCCCATAAAATATATGATATTGTTGAGCTTTTTGGAAGCTTTCACGCGGTATTCACCCCCAAGGAAACCAAGCACAGAGAGGTTGGAGAGGAGATTGAGAGAGTGGTGGTTCAGTATACCTGCTGCACCTGTTGCACTTGAAAGAGATAAAGAAGATAAGAAAGGAAAGTAGGACCATTTTAGGTTGTAAAACTAGCAACAGTTTGCTTGTAGGAAAGCTGCATGTGAAATAAAATGCTTTTCTCCCGGCGCAATGTATCTATATGAGAGGTGTAAATTTGAACTTTGTATAATACGAAAGAACAATGTTCTATATATCTGATTGTTGCTGTTAAGTGTTACGTGCTACTGCTGTTAATTTACCCTATAATTCACAACTAGATGGTCTAGAAAACTGCAGAACATGGGGACTACACAAGCGTATACTCCGTCCATTCCACTGTTAACTTAAAAACCGTTTTCATATGAGGTGCACATGTGATTGCAGTTGCTGTATCCTAGGCTATTATGGGCAGTGATTATCCAGGCTTGTTATGTGTGTACCAGCGTAGAAATGGAATTTAGGAGGCCAACCAATTCGCCTTTGAGTGGAGATCAAACACCAGTAATGTGTGATTTGAGCGATCCTCTGCAATGTAAATCAAGTACGAGGGGCTGTGCAGTAATGCTACCCGCTACATGGACTATATACTACAGTATTGACCAATGGATGGCATACACAGTCCAGGATATCAACATCACCCGGAATCAAGCTAGACCAGAGATGGCGAGAGATCTAATTAGAATGTTAGATTAACTGGTCATCACCTTCCATATACCCGTACCCTTTTGACTCTTATGACTTGTACACAGTACGAAATGAAGTGACACAATAATTTGTTAAGGGTGGGATAACACCATTTTAAGTTCACTCGAGTTCATGTTTTCAGCGAGCTCTCTAACGTTCACCAAATAAACTATTCAACTGATAAGCTCATTACGTTACCAGATTCGCTGCTGCATGGAAATGTAAGTTTGCACTTCCCTGAGAAGGGAGAGATGGGCGAGCTGATTGAATCCCCGTTAGTCACTGGACAAGTGACAATCTAATGAAATGATCAAAAGAATCTCTAACCATAAGCTATTGATAACAGATGTTAATGGGGCTCTAGATCTCAAGATTCCATAAAGCGTATAGACATAGGTCTATTATACGAAAACTTAAAAACACAATGTACTCTACGAAAATATTCGTCACTAGGTACAAATGCCACTTCAACACAGCCTGAACTGCATGCTTGCTGAACCCAGCCTAGAACGCACAATCAAAGTCCTCGAGTTTCATGAACAAAGCAAGGCTTGAGCTGATTAAAAGCAAAACGACATTGACAGCATTGATGCCAGCACAAGACTATCGCCTGCAAAAACAGATAAAATGGTTACAGCGTAACACAAAATCTCCAAACAAAGAAACGTAGATACAAAGTAGCCAAGACAACCACCGGATACAAGCCTGCCAAGACTAAGCAAGCAAGTCAACCAATCACGAAGTGACATGCATAAAACTAGCCAAAATGAAGAAACTGGGACGTTGCTGGAGTCTTAGAAGATAAAATCGTGTAAATGAAGTGCGTGTCCCACACCGTTATACCCCATTTTTTTAGAATTTCAGGTAACAAAAAGGCGAGATAAATCAAAGGCATGTGAGAGAAGCAATTAATTGGACTGTCTATTTTTTAACCCCTTGAAACTGTATTATACCAATCGAAATACAGTTTTCAGTAGATCTTACAAAATTTTGTGAGGGCATGGGAACGGAAGTAAGAAAGTCCAAGACCCTCGTATTTAATGTGAGACTTCAATGGCAACTGATGAATCAACCTATAAATCAACAAGGTACAGACACAAATCAACCTCCCTGACTTGGTTAAAATCTCAAGTTGGTACTCCACTTAGATGTTCTTGTTTTTTTATAAACCTGTAAGATGATAGAAGAATGGCTAGCTTTTAAACTGTGAATTTAAATTTTTAAGAGTTCAAAAACAAAGAGAATTGACTAGGACTCTGGGATTTCAATTATCATCAGAATTATACTCCGTATTTATATACTACAATGAAGCCGTATCTAGGTTCTCAAATGCTACCCCCAAACAGTTTAAATCATTATACCAACAGGAAATCATTTCAAAGGCAAATGACCACCTCCAATACTACAGCTTCATCCTGGCTAACAAGAAGCCCTTCAAGCCTGTGCTAAACTTAACCAAGATTTTCATAAACCACAGCCTGCTTTACTGTTTTTTCCCTAATGTGGCCTTTGAACAAATAAAGTATATATGATGAATGTCAAATCAAACAATGCCGCATTTGAATTAGATAATTATACTCAATCCCGACCATCAGAAAGAATTAGACCTTTGCCTCATACTAGTCTCTGTACAAATTTCTCCAATGTCCAAGCAGAATATGGTTCTTAAGACGAGACTAAACAATTACTCACCAAAAGCCTAGTATGACAAGATGATACCCAATTTCATAACAAGATCAGCTTGTGATCCATTAATGCCCAATTTCCACACTTTTATGGTCGATTTTGGCCAACAAAGCTCCAAGATAAGCGAGCTCAATGGTCATCCATTAGTATGACAATGGCAAACCATGGAAAAGGGATTACGTGATGGGAAAAAGAAAAGCTTGACTAACATCAGCTACAACTAACCACCTTCACTCTCATATCACTATTTCTACAGACTTGTTCAAAATTGTTGAGAAGTAGGTAGCATTCTACCACACGATTCAGAAGTTATCGAACTAATCTGCAATTGGCTAGCTGAACATATCACAAGATAACATCAACTACCAGCTACACAAATTCGCAAAAACATCTTATTAAACACTACGCATTCCTGCTAGAATTTCGCAACATAAAAATCAAGAACCATCACATAAACTTCAATAGATAACTAAAGCGATTCAAGAAACACGAAAATACAGCTTCAAAGACGATAAAACGTACCCTAATCTCATTTGAATTAAGAAAGCTACTGCTGCTGCTGGTTCTGAGGGGGCTGCTGAGAGTTAGGAGGAGGAGGCATCCCGGCTCTTGGAGGACCGAAAACCGGCACATGACCACCAGGAGGAGGGGGCATAGGCCTCTGTGGAGGAGGAGCCATTCCAGCTCTCGGTGGTCCAGGAGGTGGTGGCCCACGCATCATCGGTGGTGGGACACCGGGCATGCCAGGCCTCTGCCCATACTGAGGAGCGTACTGTGGAGGCGGTGGGCCAGGCATCCCTTGTCCGGGTCTCTGCACGTACTGCCCAGGTGGAGGTGGTGGACCCCTCTGCATCTGCGGTGGGCCTCCAGGTGGTGGGTACATCGGAGGACCTGGTGGACGGATCACCGGAGCCCCAGGGTAGCTGACAGGTGGCGCAGACAGCTGAGGCGGCCTCGAGATCTGCGGCTGCATCATCCCAGGAGCGGGCCCACCGACTCCCCTGACAGGGCCAGCGAGACCGGGCTGAGCATGGACGAGTGGAGCAGTCGGGATGCCTCTACCGGCAGCCCGGCCCAGACCCGGACCAGCCATGGCGGAAGCGGAGGTGGCCTTAGCGCGGGACTCTTCGGGTGGGGGTGGGCCCTCGACGGTCATGGAGATGACCTCCTCGCCGCGGAGAAGGACGAGGCCGAGAGTGCGGCGGTCTTCGCGGTCTTCGGACTTGGAAGACTTGGAAGGGGGGAGTTTGCGAAACTCTTCGCAGTCGCCGAGAACGAGGTTCATGTGACGGTCGAAAGCCATGAACTTGCCGAGGAGTTGACGGCCGTCTTGGATGGTGACGCGCATACGGTAGTTGATGAACTGGAGCATCTTGGAGCCCTTGGACATCGACATTGCTGCTGCGGAGCAAGAAAAAGAGGAGAGAGAAAAACCAGTGAAAACGCCGAGTTTAGGGTTTTAGACCGTCAAAAGTTATTATTATACCCCCAAAAGAAAACAATCGCTGCTAGGGTCAGCCTGCCTTTTATAAGGAGAAGGAGAAGTATTCTTAGGTAACAAGTAGGAAGTAATCTTGCGCGTCCATCCACCTAGATCGTACGGCCCAGATCTACGTGTTTTTTAATTCGCGGCTGTAACTTATAGAAGGGCGTTTTCGTCCAATCGCTCTAAATTTGGTCCAGATCTTTTTTTTTTTCCAATATGTTCATTGTTTATCCCCGATTCAATTACTAGTATCATTCGCGTTTCTCTCTCATCTCGATTTGATACAGAGTTGTCGCCTAAATTCAGATCAAATCGCTACAATTTTAGAGAAATATTATCAACAAAATTCAAAGAGGACGAAAATCGAAGATGTTGATTAGGGCATGAGTGTCGAAGGTATTAGCAGGTCGAAATTAACGCAATTGGAAGTTCGAAATATTCGATTAAATCAATGCAAAAGGAAGGAACTTGGAAATTTAGAAACTAATTAAAGATAAAAATCCCAATTGAGAAAATCAACAACCCTAATTTTAATTGTAATACTAAATGAACTGAAATTGGGGCAAACTGACCTGAAGTCGTCGGTGAACGGCGGGATTCCGGAAGACGGAAGCGTGGCTAAGAGTAGGCAGATTAGTGTGCGGTGGCGTTGGAGAGTGGAGAGAGAACGGAGCTCTCGGAGGAGAGAGAAAGAGAGTTGAAATTGCTTTGCTTTTTTCAGGACCAGCAGCGATTATTAACCCGACCCGACCCGATTCGTTGACCCAAAAATATGACCCGGTAAGACCCAAACTTGTGATCAAACATACCCGACAAGACCCGACCCGATGATGACCCGAACGACACAACCCGATTATAACCCGACCCGTAATTGCCCCTACCTCCTGTTACCCGAAGATGATCCGACTGGTAATGCAAAAAATTAAACTAATGTCCAAAAATGACCATCAGTAACTAAAACTGATTTTGACCCGACTTGAAACCAACTCGATCAAACACAAAATTTCCTCGATAGAACAGACCGAGACCCGACCCAACCCGAAATCGACACGGAAGATCATCTGACCCGATATAACCCGACCTGATAAAAACCGACCCACCATAACCGACCCGACTACCCATTTGCCACCCCTAGCTAGAGTACTAGGGACTCTGCATTCCGTGTTGGAGACCGTCAATTCCAATTTTACTAC
>JBBYHQ010000009.1:3533130-3558628 GCA_038382645.1 Spergularia azorica
TCACACCTCATATCAATCGATTCTTAAATATGTAACTAAAAAAGCCCCGTGAATTCACGGGCACAAAAACTAGTTAGACTATTAATAGGTAAGTATAGATATGGAGAACACTAGTTCAAGTCTTCCCAATCTCATTTTTGCGGTGGATTTGTTTATGTGCTGATGATGTAGATTCGCATGTGTGACATGCACGTTTGCCTGTCACCTATGTGGCACGTGAGCTAGAGGATGACGTGTCGCGCCACACGGTTTCCATTCAACTTTATGTATACACTATTTTGCATAGTTGTGATTTTTGGACTTAGGGTAATACTATTTTTTAACGGATGCCAAAGTAATAGATGCATATTCAAAATAAATAAATATAGGAACACGTTTTTACTTTTATTTTTATTTGTGACCCATACCAACCCACGCAGGTTACCTCAAACTTGATCTTACGCGTTATCAAATTTGACCCCTAATTAATACAAATCACCCTAAATTCAAACCAAGCGCTTCTTAAGACGACCCCTGGTGTTATCATGTGCTGTTTATTTTCAGATTTATGGGCTCTGATCAAATTTAACTGATCCGCATTTTAAAATAACTCGAATTGACCCGGCCTGCATTGTATGGGTCGTCCACCCATTTGGAATGACTCGTGTCATGTATCTAACTTATCCAACATTTGATCATATCCTACCTGACCCGTCCATCCAATTTATCACGTTCATTAGAACTTGCATTCACCTGTATTGTGACCTAAACTCGTCTTCATTCATCGATTGTAACTCGCATTCACTTGTAAACCATTTACCAGACCCGTTTTCACATGTCACATTTTTTGTTGGGCGAAAGTGGCAATTTGCCCCTTACACTTTCACCAATTGTGCAATTGAACACCCTAACTTCTAATTGAGCAATTTACCACCTTAACTTTTCAATTCGTGCAATTTCACACCTACTTCTATTTTTCAACTAATTTTGTAATATAAATATTTTTTCCCAAATACACAAAATATATAAAAATAATTCCAAGTTATATTATACAGCATCTTATATAGTAAAAATACAAAAATACGATTTATATACTTAAGTGTATGATTTTTATGTAAAATTTAAGATTTTTATACTTAAATGTTTTTTTAATACAAAAATAAGATTTTTATATTATACAGCAGCTTATACGATTGTAAGATTTTTATGTACAAAATTTACGATTTTTATACTTAAATATGTAAAGTATTTTTACGGCTAAAGCTATTTTATAATTTAATTAAATATATTTTTTTATATATTTTGTGAATTTAGGAATAAAATTATGTTACAAAATTAGTTGAAAAATAGAGGTAAGTGTGAAATTGCAGAAATTGAAAAGTTAGAGTGTTAAATTGCTCAATTAGAAGTTAGGGTGTTCAATTGCACAATTGGTGAAAGTGTAGGGGGCAAATCGCCACTTTCGCCTTTTTTTTGTTGTGATGCCGTCTATTTCATTACATTTTGGACATGCTTATCCATATATAAGATTCTTCAATCACTTTGTTTTTTTTTTTTTTTTTTTTGTTATTTTATAAATTACAAAAGTCATTGTGTCGTGTGCTGTACGCCCGTACCATCACCCAATTGATCCTCTTGGTAGTAATATAGCAGCCCGTGAATTTCTTTGCCATATAGTAGTACTTTAGTACTCCACCTCTAAATATATGTTATTCTCATCTATCGAAACGATAAATATAGTTTGATAGGCAAATCCAAGAATTATAAAACTATCATATTATCAGACCTTATTTCCAATAGAATCTGAGGAGTATAACTTTCAGTATATGTATCCAATTTTTTTTTTATTAAATCGAAAGTCAATGTGCAACATCGAAAATCGAAAATGTCATATATTTTGACATGGAGAAGTACTATAAAATATAGGAATAAGTAATTTTGTGTACATTGAAAACCCCAAACTATGTTACTTAGGTGGTGTTCGGTGATGTGATTCATTTCTTACTACCTTCTCCTTTTATTTTTTATTCAATTTTTTTTACACAGTGTGTAATTAAGGATTTCTCCCGTCATGTACTATAGAACTGACTTTTTTTACACAGTGTGTAATTAAGGATTTCTCCCGTCATGTACTATAGAACTGCTCGAGATATTAAACGATAACAAAGTGTGATAGTTTAGGTCCTAATCTCATAAATACGTCGTATGTCCGCCAGAACAGTCGGTCAGTCAAGTGCTTGAGCTGAGTCAATAATAATGAGGAGAGAGAAGACGATACTAGTAAAAAAGAGTAACTTCCATAATATTTACAGTCAAACTCCGTGGTTCATCTTCATCGTCCCTACTTCCCATTAAAAGACAAAAACAAATGAAATGATTCACCCCACTTCCAATTTGTCTCTCTCTCCTCATCATTCCTCTTCTTCTACAACACCGTGATCACTCAACTGCAGTAATTCCAAGGCTGAATTTTTTTACCTTTACTATTATAAAGTAAAAGGATGAATAAGTCCAATTTCAATGCAGTTTCAGCCATGGCGTTTCTCAAGCATTTCGCCATTGACAACCCAATTTACTTGCTTTTGGTGCCTCTGATTGCCTTTCTTTGGGCATTTGAGAAGTGGGTTTTTTCTCTCTCTTCCTGGGTTCCTCTTCTTCTTGCTGTTTGGGCTACTTTTCAGGTATCCCTTTCACCTGTTTCTTCCTCTTCACGTTTCATCTGTTAGATATTGTTGGTTCTTATTTTGGAAGTTTTGTAGTACTTTGTTAAAGTTTTTAAGGTATCTTTTCCTGTTTAATTGGAGTTGTTTGGTTTTATTTTTAATAATTGTTGTTTTCTAATGCTTTACTTCTGTGTATACTAATCATTTTAATTACTTTTTGCCTGTTAATTTCGGTTGGTGTAACTTGTTAGTTGGTTGTTGGTACACACGTGGACTTTCAACGAACTCCAATTGATCAAAGTTTGTTCTTTTGAATGGAATCATGGACATTGATCAACTGGGTTGGAGTATCTAAATTGTGCTTTAATCAAATTGTTGGTTTCGAATCTGTAACTATGCCCAAATGTGGCTGAACTTTGTAATCTCCATAACATGAAGATGATTTTAGCATTTTATCGAGGTTGGATTGAATGTGGTGTTAATTTGCGTTTCCTGCATTTGGGTTTCCCTATCCAATTTGTTTAGTTATGTATAAGTAGGCACACTTTATGCAGTTCGACTGTGGGAGTTGACAATGATTTAACATTAGAATGAGTTATTTGAGACCGTGAATAGCTTTCACTCTTGCATATGGGATTAGATTATGTTGATCTCGTAAAGACTTGTTAGATTGATCTGCAATTATCTGTTCTATTTAGCTCATATGTTTGGCTGTACTACTGTATAAAGATGTGTCCGAATTGTCTGTCAATAGAAATTTACATTTTGCTTCATTGTTATTGAATTTTGTGATCAGACCATGTTCTTTCTTCTTCAGTGGAGAAACTGCTTATCTCTTGTTTCTTCTAAAGGATGCAGTATGTATAAACCCGCACGTTATGAGGAGACTGTAGTATGCAAAGAGGTTTTCATATATTTTAGGCATTTTGGGGACCCTTTTGCTATTGTGTATCTCATCGGTACTTACTAATGTGTTTGATCTCCGTCCAAGTTTGAAGTTTATGTAGGGCGAAATTGAGAAGTGGAATAAAGAAAAAGTTTTTAGGGCCCAATGACTGTATAACTGATATCAATCATGGTAAACACCGAGGTGTCCGGAATTTTTGTCCCCGAAAGAAGTTGCCTGCTTTGTTGTTGATTTACCTTGCCCCATCAAAGTGTGATTGTCTCTCTGTAATGTAACAACTTTGGTCATTTTGTAATTTACATCACAGAGTTCCGAAATTCCTTATGTTTCGGGTTAATAATGTAGATATTTCATGTTTGAATGTAGCCTATAAATCTTTACGATCACTTAAGTTAGGCTGGGTACAGATGGACTTATCAACTGTTCCTCTCACTATGCATGTGTATGGTAGTGTAAATATGTTTGTCTACATGAATTTTCCGAGTAAGAGGGGGCCTTGTGTTTTTTTGGGGGGCTTTTGTTATTCCTTTCACATGAATATACGCAAGTCCATTGGATAAAACAGATGCAAGCTGAAAGTTATTAAATATATCCAACTTGGTTAACTTATCTGCTCTCACATGAGATATTGGTCTGCATCAGTACGGAAATCATCAGCGCCAAATCCTTGCCGAAGACCTGAATAGGAGATGGAAGCGAGCAATAGTAGATGCATCGGTACTCTTACGACTTACATTTCTCTCTTGAGCTCTTATTCTCATCTTACCCGAAAAGAATATGAATTGCTGACATTAAAGAATGTTGACAGCCATCTACAGCACCGGAGCACTGTGAGTGGCTGAACAAACTATTGATAGATGTTTGGCCTCACTACATTCAATCCAAACTTTCATCAAAGCTTTCGTATATTGTTGAGGTGGGTATTCCCATCCTTTCTTGTATTGTTTCTCTCTCTTCATTAGAAAGTATTTTGTGGGATTGATCTGGGATTGAGTTTGAATAGTTTGTTGAAATCTTTAACTTTTGCATCCGTTTTTTTTTTTTCCTCATCTATACATATTCTAACTATCAGTTTTACTTTTGTGACTGAACTGCTTGAAAAATTTGTATGTTGGTTTCTAGCCATTAGCTTGAAATATTGGATTGTGATCGAAACCGTAGCATAGAACTGTGCATAGATATGCCTTTAAGAGAATAAGATTTAAACTTGAATATCTAGGCTTTGGGAGCTGCTATTAATTTATGCCTGATCTATTTGATGAGAATCTGGACTTGAACTAGCACATGATGATTTCAAGGGAAACTTATTTTATTATACTTGTGATGGTTATCTTAACTTTAGCTCTATTTTATTGGCTTGCAGAGACGCTTGAAGCACCGAAGGCCAAGGCTTGTGGTGAGGAGCAGTCTGCTTTTATGTTTATTCCTGTACAGTCTTATTACTAATCTACTATGATGGATTTGACTCATTGTACTTTATCTAGGAAAGGTTTGAACTTGAAGAGTTTTCTCTTGGTTCTTCTCCCCCCAGCTTGGGCCTTCAGGGCATGCACTGGTCAACCTTAGGAGGTCAGGTATGGTTTCTGAATTTCACTTTAATGATCATGTGTTCTGTGTCCGGGGATTACCTAGGAGGGTTTAATTTGCCCATTCAGCCAACTTAATTCCCAAACTTGGACAACACCTAATACCTTTTTCACTGGCTGTAGAAGTCTTTTACTGAAACTTTTACTTGTACATAACTAGATATGATCGTATTGACGTACTGGAAATAACCCTGTCAAATAGAGAATATTCTTAAAGATCCACCTCCCCCCTCTAATTTACGCAAGTACAGCCATTTTCCAAATCAAGAATAGTAAATCATGAGAGTAAGTCAATTTGAAAGCATCTATATAGTTTAGATCTCACAATTTCGAGACAGGACAATGGATTATAATTGCATTTCAGCAAATGAGATTGGCAATGCCTCAAAAGGAAACCACATAAATTGAAGTGCGAATAGTAAAAGAAGTTCTAAACGGTGACATCAACAATAATATGAAGAATGGCTACAACAATATTTGTAGGTTATCAAAACTTTTTTGTGTTTTATATGAAAAATAAATGCTAAACTTGAACCCCCCCCCCTCCTCTTTTTTTTTGTGGCAGAGGATATTGCACACAAGTTTTGACTGGGACACAACCGAGATGAGCGTAATGCTGCTTACTAAACTGGCGAAGCCATTATATGGGACTGCTCGAATTGTCATTAACTACCTACATATTAAGGCTGATGTATGTTCCTTATGTTCTTAATCTATTGTCTATTCTCTAACTTTCTCGCATTCACATTCTTCTGTTAGTTATGTTCTATGTCAACAGCTATGTTGACCTGTGTGAGAAAGGTGGATTTCTCTACAATTATCTTTGACTTCCATGTGATTGGAAGCTTACTTTCCTATTAATTATCATGAAGGAATCTGATCTTTGATTATTGTAGAAGTGGCCTTCTTTTTCTTACCAAACTAATTCTGTGTATTCATTGAAATTGAATGATCATCCTGTTCTTTGTCATTTGGTATTCTCTGTCCTTTTAAATTGTCATGGATTGTCGCATAATGTTTTATCTGCCTCTCTGTATTTCCAATATAGGGGTAAGATCACGTATATCCTACTCTAATTACCTCGCCATAGATAGGAGCCTTTTAGGCACTAGGTAATGTTGTTTGTCACATAATGTTTTATGCTTCTGGAGTCAGTATTCACTGACGATAGATCAATGTTTATTGACTGTTCTGGTAAAGGGTTTGTATGGCAAGGGAATATTAATGAATTTGCATGTTACTCAAAATGGAAGTAATAAATGAACATTTGGCAATCCTCTTATTGGTCCTTCATCATTACTCTTGTTAGAACACTTTTCATGATCTGAAAATCCTAGCCACACTGTTATGCCATACCTTATTTGAAGTAGCCATAATAGCCTGCACATCATAGGCTTCTTGAAAGTTTACCATTAAATGTTATCTGTGAGATGCAAGTTCTCACGCTGCAGAGTTTATCCTGTATTATTGTGGGGCTGCTTGCCCTATGTTAAATAAGTTTCTTAGTCTAGCCTTAAAATGTTTGTCTTGTCATAAAAGCCATTTCCCTTAATACTCTGGACCATGCACAATGGAATCCCCTCTAAAATCAGTTTCTTGTCTACTAATTACTTAAGATGAAGAATTATTTGGTAATCAATACTATTATGTAGCCAGAATAAAAATTCTAAAAGGTACCTCATATCAAGTTGCCATAATTCCTTTTTTTTTTTGTGTGTGTGTGTGTGTGTGGCAAAACTAATGGTAATAACCCAACGTTTACCCTATCTTCCAAAAATAACCCGACCTTATAACTTTAATGAAAATAACCCTACGTTTATCTTCATGTTGCAATAATATCCCAACCCTTACTGGAACAATAATCTCCGGCACTTTCAATGCTGACATGGCGTTAAATCAATTCTTATGCTCCAACTTCATTACTTCTAACAATTGGGCGTGCTTGCAACAGTCCCCCTGCCTCAAATCCTTTCTCGCATCTCAAACACCGAGCAAAAGAGACTTACTATTCCAAAGCAAATAGGACCTTTAAGTAATTTCGTTGTTCTGATCTCTTTGCTAGTATCGTTAGGGGTTGATCCCTCTATCAGTTATGCACTCTTCTATTTCTAGAAGAAATTAACCTATCATTTCTGATGACTATCAATATAATCAAACCAAGAACTTCATGATAATCATGAACCTTCCAATTGCTTGCTTCTTCATCTATGTACATCTTGATCTCAGCTAAGGCCTCTATAGGATTGCTTTCCATTCCTTTTGAGGACAATACTTTTTAGAGCTAAGTCGAACTCAGGCCACATTATTCCTAGGGCCAAAGAGTGCTGGATATTCTTGCTCCAGTGACGCTTGGGATACCTTTTTAACATAGAGTTAAACGTCGGGTTATTGTCATTAAAGCCGAAAAGTCGGGTTACTTTTAGAAGATAGGGCAAATGTTGGGTTAACTTTATTAAATTTGCCTTCTTTATTTTTGCGTGTTTGTGTGTGTGTGTTGGAAAAGTTAGCAGTTTTATTCTTCCCAATAGTTAAAAAACAAATACAACCTATCCAAAAAGTTGCCACGGCTCGCATCATTGCTAGCTATCATAAATGTTTGGCTGCCTTTCTGCTTAGATATGTGCCAGTATGGTTTTCCATCATTTTTTCTCCCGTTTGTCTAATTCATGACACACTAAACAATGTAAGAGGGCATTTAATTTAGGATTGTTGTTCCTTTGATTGTTTATATCCTCAATCTCTCCTACTGTTGCGCCTTACAAGTAGCCATAGCCTCTGTCCGGCCGATCATTCCGCTGGCTCGTCTTAGTTTTGCCACTAATGAAGCTGTAGAGATCGTCCTGTGTACCTGAGTGGCCAGTACTCATGAATTGGGTCTTGTGAAAGCCATTATTACGTGTCAACTTATCTGTTGACAAAATAATCTGAAATCAGATTAAGTCTTGTAATCCGAACTGTATGTTGGTTCACTTGGTTGCTTGTAACAAGCTTTACAATGTAGGATTATATAGGATTTTAAATTTGTATTAGTACCAATTTGACTCATGGAAAATGTTATTATGTTGGCAATGGTAGATACAATTGCTCCTAGTCATGTGATGGTCATGTATTCAATTACATTTCCTTACAGGCCTCTCCTCTCTTCCTTAAATTTTTTCTTGTCTACAAAGTACGATCTTATCACAATCACATCTAACAAAACATTTACTGAATGTTTCAACTTAAGTCATTTATTTCAATCTTACTGGTATTAGAATAAATTCCATGGATGATGCTACATATTTGTGACATATCTGAGCTGTCTGCTTGATTATTTCAGCTGCAGTTGATGCCTGTTTTGAATGGGAGAGCAGTTTTGTTCTCTTTTCTGTCCGCCCCAGAGGTGAGGCTAGGAGTTGCTCTTGGAAGTGGTGGAAGTCAACTCCCTGGCACAGAGCTTCCTGTTGTTTCATCCTGGCTGGTACAGGCATCTGGAATTTTGACATTTGCTTTTGTTCAGAACTGATTTTCTTCAATGCCATGTTCTCTCTAGCTCTTGTTTTTTCATGGTTGTTTTGGGTTGCAATCTTAATTATGAAATGAGACCTACATTCATAATATTCGCCCTCGAAATGGTACTTCAACATATGGCATCTCTAGTTGTGCCTTATCTGTTTTTCTTGGAATCCTGTTCTTTTGACTCCATTAATGAGGAAAGAAAATACTATTTTACATGACGGGGTACGATAAAATCTTAAAAGGGACAGCCTTAGTTAGACGAAGAAGACACAAATAGCTTAAGTACCCTAAAATTTTACGGAGACTGTCTAGGATATCAATTCTGCGAAGGAAACCAAAGTACGTGCTGACGTGTGCTCTAAAGTTATCAAAGTTAATTTAAGTTTATAATGTTTGATCCCAATTCATTAACTAGTGAAATTTAAGAAGGATATTTACTCATCTTGAGAAAGTAACTTTATTTGAGTTTTGAACTCCCAATCTTGCTTATATTCGGCATTTCAGCATAGTAACAGAAGAACTCTATAGTTAACATAGCTGCCACCTACTTGTTGAAGAAGTTATAGTCATAAGTCTTAACAGGCACGTAGTCCTAATTTCTCTTGTATTAGTGAATCAGTTACTATAGAGCCAAAGACTCACTAATCTTTGGTTATATATCATGTTGGAATAAAGCAAAATGGCTCATCAAACTTCCGTCTCTTTTTATGTTGTATAGATTGATTTGTGCAATTCTTGACCCATTTCGTTGTGTCCCTTGGAGACGGCCTCTCTATGTTTCCAACATAAGTGTAAGGCTGTGTTCATCGAACCCCCCTACCTCGCCATAGGCAGGACCTTTTGAGGCTTTGAGATAATGTTGTTGTGTGAATCAGTTATTGATATATGATGTAAATGATCTTTTATGGTGTAGGTCAAGCTCTTTACGGATACCCTAGTGAAAACCATGGTTGAACCTCGTCGCCGCTGTATTTCCCTATCAGCTATACAGTTGGGGAAACAGGCAGTGGGTGGTATTGTTTATGTAACAGTGATGTCAGCCAGTCAGATTTCTAGAAGTGGAATGAAGGGAAGCCCTTCCAAAAGACAATATAGTCTTAATGACATTAATGTGAATCAGGTCACTGAAGAGCATCTTGTTAAAGATCTAACAACATTTGTGGAGGTCGAGCTTGAAGACTTGACCAGAAAAACAGAAGCAAGGCCAGGCTCTAGTCCAAGATGGGATTCCACATTTAATATGGTTTTACATGATAATGCAAGTGTCATTCGATTCCATCTGTATGAAAGTTTCCCAGGCAGTGTGAAGTTTGACCACCTAGCAACTTGTGAAATTAAGGTACTATCTCTGTCACTTGTAACTTATGTCCACACTCCACATAAAAATAGGGAGGGATCTTTACCCAATTTCAGTGGCGGATCCAGAAAAAAAATTTCCCGGTGTCCCAATAATATTTTTCGGTGTCCCGCCCTTGTTTTATAGGACCTTTTCATATTTTTTAGTACAAAAATTTGCATTTCGGAAATTTTTTCCGGTGTCTTGGGACCATCCCCCCTCCCGTTGGTAGATCCGCCCCTGCCCAATTTTAGTTTGTTTTCTAATGTGTGAGTTGCAGAACCAAATAAACACTTTATTTATTTATTTCTAGTTGTTGTGAACAGACCGACCATCATTGGTCGGTTTTCGGCATAAATGAATTCTAAGCCACTTGAAATAGTCTTCATCCCAAATCTGGCTTCCATTTTTCCAGAATCTTCATCCTTTTAGTAAGGCAAATGTTGTCAGAGGTGGAACTTCCCTTAACTGGGCAGGGGCCTGGCGCCTTGAACTTCTAGATATTGACTATTTTTTTCTAGGAATTGCATAGAAAGAAGCATAGAATAGTGGTTATAATCCTTTGAACCTTGGCCCCTCTATATCTTTGTGGTTCCCCTCTTCTCTCCAAGTTCTTTTGACTCCCCCTCTCTAAAAAATGAACAACAAATCAAGTGGTAGATTTTGAATGTACCACGTAAATCAAGTGGCGTAACATATTATGAAGCTGGACCATCAGCCCCTTAACAGAGCTCAAGCGACTGTGAATGCATCTAACTTATGGTTGCTGGAAATTTAAGCGAGTAATGCTTTTAAAGAACAAAGGTGCTATTTAAGTGCATTTTGTAAACTAAAATGGATTTTTTTGCAAAAATCCCTTTATCTTTCTATAATTTTATTAAAAAATGGAGAATTTTCTTAGCCTATTTCAAGATTGAAATAATTCGGACGCTCTAACCCTCTATTTTGGTTCCTCCGGAATGAGTGCTAGATATAATGTGTGGCGTAACGTACTTGGCATTGCTTAGTGTCCATATTTTGCCTGAGATATTTTAACACCGGAGTTCTTATTCCTAAATATTTCCATCCAGAAACATTTGGGGGTGGGATATTTTCTGCACCTTTTCAGATAGTTCTATTGCTTTTTTTGTTTTGTTTTGTTTCTTTGTTTAATGTTAGATCTTCTTTTTTTAATGTGTTTCATTGTCTTTATACTCATCTGTTTCACTACCTTTTTCTCCGTACCTTAACCTTTTATTGCTTATGGTGGTTCAGATGACAATTAATGTTAGCCGACCCCAAATCATTTTGGGACCAAGGATTGGTTGTTGTAGAGTTTCTATCACCTGAGTTGTATATGCTAAAGTTTATGCTTTAATCAAAGTGTACCAACTGAACTGATATCATTGGACCATAATTTTACCCAGGTCATCATAGAAGGCTGTAGAGTATGGTCTTGTATGTTTGCTTCTTTTCATTTTAGAGCTTAGATGAAGTTGCTGCAATTTCAATTTGGACTAGAAGGTGAACTGTCTGTCACATACTCACATCACAACAGATAAGAAATGCAACATACATAACGAAACCTTTGGTTTACCTGCCTAAAAATTAAGAGATCAGGCTGGAGCTTGAAAAGAGAAGTGGAATGGAGTTCTGCTCATTAGAGGAGTAAACACTGCAAATTTAGGTGGCATAGCAGTAGTCTGGTAGCCACAGTGTATACTATCAGGCAGGAGCAATGTTTTTGAATTTTCAGCAATTAAGAACACCAAACTGATTGGCTAATAGATAGGATAAAATATGCTGTCAGTAGATTACTAGCCTGGGCCAGTAATTATCTCCATGTTGAGATGGTTGAGAGCCTCAATGCTGTATGAGCTCTTTTTAGGGGTTATCTTTTGTAAGCATTGTCTTTGATCCCTTATGGAAAAACAAAAGCTACCTGGTTGTTACCAAAAAAAAAGCTGCCTAAAAATTGTTTATTTGATGACAGTCTCACTCTATTGGAATTTGACCAGTCACTCTGATTAGCATTTGTCTTTTCTTTATTTTGGGGTTGGGTTGGGAGTAGGGTAAAGAGGTTGAAGGAAACATAAAAAATAACAAACAGCTTTTGAATCATCAAGGTCCGGCCTTACGGAAATGCAACTATGGGATACTTACCCATGATGTTCTGATGAGAGATGCTATATATGCTAATTATTTATCTGGAACTCATACATGCATTGTTCAAAATTCTGAAAAGTGTCATTATTGACTTGTATCTTCCTGTTAATATTCTTTGGAGTTGGCTAATCTGACTTTTTTGCAACTGCAGATTAGATACTCTGATGATGATTCCACTATATTTTGGGCAATAGGACCTGATTCAGGGGTTATAGTGAAGCGTGCTGAGTGTTGCGGAAAAGAAGTTCAGATGAATGTGCCATTTGAGGGATTAGATTCAGGGGAGGTACACAACTTGGTTCTTGTTAGTCGTTTTATCCTTAACATTTTAATATTTGTGTAAGATTCTAACTTATAGATCTAAGTTATCTGCTCGAGACCTTGAAATTTTCATCCTTTTCAGAGTTAAGCCGGAACTTCCAGCACCTGCCATTTATTTACCAAATCATTCTGTATAGGATTTGAGGACTTGAATTGGTCTCACTTCTGTTACAATACTGGAAAAAATGATGTAATTAGTCTGTATAACTAAGATTCTTCCGTAGGTCATACTGATATCTGATGCAGTTGTTATGCTGGATATTATTGCAGTTGACCGTGGCACTTGTTTTAAAAGAATGGCAATTCTCAGATGGCTCTCACAGCGTCGGGTTGCATCTTGGTACTCAACCATTATTTCAGGGATTGGGAAATTTAAAGACTGGAAGAAAATTTTACGTTACTGTAGTAGAAGGGAAAGATCTTGGCGGGAAGGACAGAACCGGGAGATATGTTCCATATGTTAAATTGCAGTATGGAAAGGTGCATTTCTTAGTTGTTTTACTTTGACATATGATATTATAGGTCCTTACTGTTCGGAAGTATAATCATGCACTTGGAGTTGTCATCAGGTTGTCAGGAGAACCAAGGCTGTTCCACAGGCAACAAATCCTGTCTGGAACCAGATTTTTGAATTCCAAGAGATTGCAGGTGGTGAATATCTCAAGTTGAAATGTTTATACGAAGAGACATTTGGGGATGAGTTCATTGGTGGTGCTACGGTAAACTTGGAAGGCATGGCAGAGGGTTCAACTAGGGATATACTTGTACCCCTTGAAAAGTCGAGCTCTGGGGAAATTAGGCTTCTTATTGAAGCTGTGAAAGAGGTATGCCTTTTACATAAATTAGTTAGTATACTTCTGCTTGAGTTGCATCAAGCTCTAACTTCCGATTCGAAATTTGGTACTTCAACCCGAAACATACTTGATCACACTTGACGTGCTGCAGATTTTTATAAGTATGGGTTTTGTTGGATTGCTAATCACTTGTCAGCCTACGAATTATGCCACATTGCCTACTTGCTTTATTGCCCAAATCTATAAACTCAGCGGCAGATGTCCCTGTATAATCCTTGACAAGTCTATACGAAAGAGTCACTTGCGTCCAGCTGAACCACAAGATCCGCCAGTCTTTGGCTTTGGAGTTTAATGTAACCAATGAAATTCGATGATCAATTTAACCTTACTTCAGAACCTTTTTTCCTTCGCTTCCCCTCCCCCAGCACTTGAACGTGTAATAATCACTTCGAAAAATTCATACAAATGGGATGGACAGGATTTGTATTGATTGCTTACAAATATATAAACTAATGATTGCAAGATTACAGATTTTTGGAGAGAGAAAGTGGACGAATTTTCTGAATGATTCCACTGGTATTTATAGCTACACTTTTACAGAATTGTAACTAACTTCTTCTAACTAGCTGAAGTGGCACTAACAAAATTTGAAAAACTTTAGAGTTTGTTACAGATAGAGAGCCTTAACTCCTTAAGAATAAAAAAAAAAAATTCTGTCATAACCCAACATGGTTAAGGGTCAACTGGAAACAACTTCGGTATATGTCAGACTTCCCCTTAACCCTCAGAGTAGGAGCCACTTGGGTTCACTAGGTTTATGATGATGTTGATTAGAGTGGTTTTAGATCGATTTGACATTAGTTTTCTTGTCACCTAATCGTAGGAATTAGTATGTCTTGCTGAAATTTAATGCTCTTGCGCTTGCGGCATAGGTCTCCAATGGTGAATCTGGAAATGGCTGGATTGAGCTTGTTCTCATTGAGGCCAAAGATCTTGTTGGTGCTGATCTTAGGGGAACAAGCGACCCTTATGTTAAAGTTCAGTATGGAAAGGAGATGCGGAAAACGAAGGTATCCTTCTTTAGTTTATACTGTGTTTGGGGTGAATTGTTTTTTCTAGCTTCTTTCTGGCCTAAGGTAGCAGGTGTATATAGAGGAACCCATTTAATTCTTTGGCAAAAGAACTGGGCATTTTGTACTCTTTTGAGGAGTGATGACCTTGTCCTCATTTGCTTCTCTTATTTATATTTATGACTCTTCTCTTAAAATAAGAGAGTTTATTTTTTGATATCCCGTACCTTTTAAGGAGCAGAGTCCAGTCCCAACATATGTAAGACTCTGAATCCATTGCCTTCAAGTTGACCTGTGTTGCATGGTCATGAATGTTGCCGTTCCTTGCTTCTAATCAGTATAGATTTTCTAACTTCTTTTTGGTGTTCTAGAAAGAGATTTTGCAAAAGCCTTTCGTCAAGATTATTGACCTTTACAATGACATTAGCACCTATCCTTTCGACCAATCTTTCTTAAATTATTTGCCTGTAGCCCAGACTTATGATTATTAATGATTGGTGTCGAGCGACTTTGCTATGAAACTAATGTATCTTAACCCGTCCTTAAATGTTTCTATGGCTCCTTCTCTGTATCATACACTAGGTCTTTCTTTCAAGCGGTATCCGTCCCATGAAATCTTTGATTACCTGTATATTTAAGAGTTAGGGTATTGCTTGCTATGTGACTAACCAAGGTTAGGTTGCAGAATATTACGAGTTCTGCTACCGTCAGTATCTTACTTGGAAATGGCCCGTACCCTGCTGTTGTGGTGAAATAGTTATCCGCTTAAATGTTTGCATTTTGGTTGCTTGAAGGTTGTGTACAAGACTATAAATCCTGAATGGAACCAGACTTTCGAGTTTCCTGATGATGGAAGTCCCTTGGAATTGCATGTACGAGATCACAACGCTATTATGTCCTCATCTAGCATAGGCAACTGCATTGTTGAATACCACAGACTGCCTCCTAATGAGGTCTCGGAGAAATGGATACCACTGCAAGGAGTTAAAAAGGGAGAAATCCATGTCCAAATAACAAGAAGAGTTCCAGATCTGCTAAGGAAATCCAGTGTAGATCCTGAAGTATTGGCAAACAGGGCTCACTCCATATCCGATCAGGTAAGAAGTACTCGCTTGTTTCTGATACTCAATACATAATACCTATAAAGAAGATGCTCGAATTTTGTCTTTACAGTGTTTGGCTACTCGACATCTAATTGTATTTTTCTGAATAAATTGCTAAGCCCACTACATAAGATCTCTTGCTATAGTGCGTTGTAGGAGACTTCAGTTCTATTATCAATCACTTAGACGGAGGAGTATTTTCCTCAGAAAGGCTAATGGATAATTACCCACATAGACTGAACCTTTTACTCTCATTGGTTACTTTTGATAATGGTAACATCACTTAATTTGTATGTAATTTTTGCTAAACAACTTTTGATTTCCTATGCTGCAATAGCGTCTGATCTTCTGTTTTTCGAAAATGAAGATTGCTATCTTATAAGTAGAGTTTGCAAAATACCCTTTCCATGTGAAGTACCTTCTGATTTGGTTTTCTTAAATAAGGTTCCTGAAGAGGTAGTATGATTGCTTGTGTCCCAGTATATGGATACTGTCCTCACCCAAAGAAATCTTTTGATTGTCAGGTCTTTATCATATTATGACATGGTAAACGTGTATGTCATGAGAGCTTGAATAATTGATAAAATTGATTAGTTAAAAAATGTTATCTATGTTACGGGGTGAATATCAATGATCTGATGAAAACGTCCTCTCTTTGTATATCTAATACTTCTGACTTTGTTTTGGACAATTTCATCTATGATTAATCTGTAATTATTCAGAGAAGTGACTGTCGTTCCAGTTTTCATATTTTAGCAATCTGTTTAATGTTTCTGGGGAACTTGTACCTAGATGAAGGAAATGTTAATCAAGGTTCGCTCATTGGCCGAGGCTGAGGATCTTGAAGAACTATCGAGCACTTTAACTGAGCTTCAAAGCTTGGAGCACACGCAAGAGGAATACATGCTACAGCTTGAGACTGAACGAATGCTACTACTGAACAAGATAAATGACCTCGGTCAGGAGTTACTCAACTCTTCCCCAACTCTCAGCAGATGGACATCCTATTAGTCTTTCATACTGTCAAAATGTAGGAACGAAAGTACATTGCTTCGTTTAGGTGAATGGGAACTGTGAAGATATAGCAAGGAACAAACTGATTGGTGTGATAAAAATAGTGTTATTTGCCACAAATTGTATAATTAATCGTTTTGTGGTCCGGAATGTATAGTGTTCATAGCCTCATAGGTGGGGTGTCTGGTATCTGTATGTAATTTTTGTGAACTTGTACTCGTAGACTGTAGTTCTGGTCAGGTTATACTTGCCCTTTATTTAAGCGACAAAATCAGGCATTGTAACCCTCCTTTTTACTCTCCTGGCAAACAGCCAGCAAATCTATGGCAAATGATTGCACAACTCGTGACGTAAATCTAAACTGTGTACTAAGCATTTAGTTTATTTTCATTTCAGACAGTCATTAAATATGTTCTTGAACACACGGGCTGCAGTTATTCTCCGTACCAAAACAAATGGGAAGTTGAAAGAGGTGTTAAAAGTACTTGTAAACATATGCTTTTGAGAAGGGATCACTGATCTCTCAAAAGGGTGGCAAATACAATATTCAGGTTGAAAATTACAATCAGAAGCAGTAAGCAATACACTTGCTAAGGCTAAGACCGCTATGCCTCTTGTGCTGGAAGCAAATATTGAGAATGTTGCCCCATCAAACTATGACGGTCCACCAGGCCTGATGGTAGGATGCAAGATATAAATTTGGCCCTCTATGCGCGCCCATGCCATTCCATTCCATATTTCCATTCTATTCATGGTTAAAACTTTTCAGAGATCACAGCTTCACCCTAATTTGAGTTCCTGACTGCATTATTGTCGAAGCATCTGTTGCAATTGAAGCACTTGCTGCCTCTGTTCTGGAGGCAAAAGATTGATTTGTTCTTGCGTGAGACTCATAACTTGCTGAAGCAACGCCTGCTCCACATCGGGAGCCAACTGATAGATCACAAATACAAATTAGTCAGAAATTGTACAGATTTAAGTTACAACTTCGAAGCTGTAAGAGTCTAGGGATAAAGGACTTACAGGTGGGGGACGAGCTTGATTACCAACTTGCATAGGTCCTGGTCCCAAGTTTGGTAGAGTAGGAAGCTGTGGCCCCGAAGGTCTTTCACGAGAAGCAGGACGCCAAGGAGTTCCTCTATCTACTTGCATATTACTTCCACCCTGGTTACTGTAGTCAGTCCCTAACTGTGAGCCTCCTCCCTGAAATTTACGATATGAAATGATGAATAAAAGTCACATAGACAGAGAAATCAGCCATATGACTGGTGCATTCTCTGTTTTACATAACTAAGACTCAAGCACCTTATACCCTTATTACTAGACCTAATAAGTCGTAATAAACCATGGAATTATTCATCACATAAAAGCAAGCATTAGTTCATTAAATAAACAGTGGCGAATCTCCTTGGGCTACAAGACCATTAAAACCTCTACTTAATGTTAAAGAGACAGAACAGAGTAGTTAAGCACAGTGCCTTCTCAGTGACTCAGTTATTCCACTCTATTAACGGGGAAAAGAATTCAGGTTAAAGTAAGTAAGCAACAACACTCGAGTGTTTATCAGGTGTTTGCTGTAATTGGAGCATCAAAAGCATGATAAACTACCTGTAGTAATTTCAAGAGTCCATTAGACCAGAGTAGTCTCAAGAGTCTGCACAATTTGCAGTTTATAACGATTGGCCGGGAACATATACCAAACAGTGAGCTAAATGATTAATTTGTTTCGCTTCAATATAATGATTTTCTGGTGACAACCTAGTTTGATTTCATCTCAATCTGACTGACATACACTCTCCCTGTTCAAGAGCTGCGATTTTCTCTCTCCAGATGTCCATGCCCTTTATACCCCTCTAGGATGACAGTCAATAGTCTCACCTTCAAGGCAAGGAGAAGAAAGCACTCACCTCTCCAAAACACAAACCCACAGTGATCTATTTGACATTTATTTTTGCTCTCTTCCACATTCCACAAATCTCTATGAAAAAAGCAGTCTGTATTGTTGATCCAACACAAAGTCTGAACCAAATTGCTACTAAGCTAATCAGAGCTGGTTGGTTTGCAACTGAACCAATAACCAGTGGGTTTCAAATTTTACCGGACAGAGACCAAATAATTGGAAACTAACCTGATAAATTTGTTGATGAGGTGGCTGATTCGGTAGAGGTGGCGGGCCTTGAGGATATCCCATTCCACCAGGTCTACTGCTTGGCTGGAACAATTGATAGGAACAATAAATAGATTAATGGTCATTCGCCTTCAGAGGTGATAGGAATCCATATGCAAGTGCTACTCATTCCCTCCCCCCACCCCCCCACCCTTCTTCACACTCAAAAAAAATCAAACAAACAAAAGAACTTACGTGATACATGGTCTGCGAATGATGCATCTGAGGCATGCCAGCATTCTGAAAGTTAACATTAGAGCTGACTGGAGGTTGGTACTGCATTTGCATTGGAGGCCTAGGCTGTGGAGGTAAAGGAGGTTGTAGCATACTGTGGGAAACACTAGATGTTTGCATTGGTTGCTGCAAATGGGCAGGCATATTTGACAAAGAGTGAACAGAGGGAGGCTTTGACCCAGGAGGAAGAGGTAGTGAGGGCAAATTAGGAACTTGGGATGATTTTGGATGTTGCATCTGGGTTGTTTGTGTCATCATATGACCTCTAGACTGATCAACTAGTTGCATGTGTGCAGGCTGGGAATACATACCGTGCATAGGAGCTACTGACACCGGCATCGGAGGTTGATTTTGTTGTTGCTTCCTTACAAGAACTGTCTGAGACAAGTTTGCTTGATCCTGGAAACCTACTTGGCTGGGTATTGAATGAGGCACATGGGCGTTTGATTGATTAACAGGAGGAGATGATTGCTGCGACGAATGAGGCTGAACACTTGAAACCTGAGATAATGTGTATCAGCTACCATTTACCATTTGCTAATGACAAAAGAAAAAACATTTCAGATCAAGACCAAAATAATACCGCTTGTGAGGGCTGCACCATACCTAGCATAATTTGGGCCTGTTGAAGAATCCAAATATAATAACATTAGTGGGCAAATAGGCTGCAAACAATTCGGAAGATTCAGAAGCTAACTAGATGGTCTCACACACCGTTAGCCGAAGATGGTCAGCGACTATACTCAACACCTTACACATGAGAGTTCTTTTTTTTTTTTTTTTTTTTTTAATAATACACATGAGAGTTCTTAGGAACTAAAACGAATCACATACAGAATTTGATATTTCCACAAAAGAAGCATCAAATCTGCTTTTATGCGATAATCCTGAGCTACAAAAAGAAGAAACATATTCTGCACAAAGCAAGGATGTTGATACTAATGCTCTTTTGTTTTCAATTCAGTTAAAATCACTCAACAAAATCCTCCAGAATAGGATAACGCAGTCACGGCTACTCCATTCCTGTTTAACCTCTTTAAGCTTCCCTTAGTTCAGTTAATTCAGATGTTATTCTACAACTATGCTAATGAATAACAGATTATGTAGAAAGACAACAAGCTGCCACATGAACTGCGTTACTCAGACTCTTCAATTACCTTGTGCACCCCTGTCGACACTCCCGACACTCGAATATGGGTATGACACTTGGACACTTCACCCTAAGCCAAAAACATGAAGATTTTTCTATAATTCTAGAGTCGGACACTTGGACACGCACCAGTGTCAGATACTTTAAGCTGAGTCCGTGTATTTAGGACATTACATGAGTGTACTAGTGGATACTTCTTCGTCCCAATTTAAACACCCTATGTCCTTTTTTTGGGTCAAACTTTCCAAACTCTGACCATCAACATCTCAAAACGTATATATAACTTATATGACACAAAAATATTTGCATTCGTATTCATAAAATCTTTCATAAAAGTAAATTTTTTTATAGAAAAAACTTTTACGTGTAAAAAGTAATGGTTAACGTGGCGTCTTGAAGAACGTGAAAAGTCAAATGGGTGTTTAAATTTGGACGGAGGGACTATGCTATGAAGGGAGTCAAACATAAAAATAAAAACAGGGTACAACAGAAAACTACAATAAGATGCATCGGGCATGTGAAGTGGCTGAATGAGTTCAAACTAGCATTAAAACAACACTAGGTAGCAAGCAACATAACTGAATATTAATCCTAAAAAACAATGTATGTTAAAGAGACCAAGTTTTACACTTGTTGAGTTACTTTTGGTAGAATGTAAGAAATGTTAATGACCAACAAAAGCAGCTGCAAAACAAAAAAAAAAAAACCAAGTGACCAATAAAAGCAGCACAGAAAAGCCACCAAGAATGCGCAGAAAGCAAAAGCCACTAGAAACTAAATCCTAACTTAAAATCAGCGCTAATCCAAATTTCCAACTTCCAAGTTCACTTAGTAACAAAAGAACCGCCAAGGATTTAACCCTCTCTCCACTAACATGTCAGTCCTATCCCACACCTGCTCTAGAAGACATAGAACCCTCACAGTCCATCAAATGTAAATTGGAATGCAGATAACTAGCAGCCAACCCGAATTGAACCAACTTCCTCCTGGACTGCCTACTACATACTAGCAACTAAAAGTTTAAAACCACTAAAAGTGCATAGTCGTATAAATACAACCACTAAAAAGAAGTATATTTGCACTGAGAATTTTGCTTCACTACCCATTTCCACACAAAACCCCTCCACTTCGATAAAAACCTGCACACTTAAAAACAAAGAACTCCCTAATTCCAACCAATCTTAGAAAAACTTACACATTGCATTGCAACGAAGAAATACCTAAAGTCCCTAAAGCAAACATCTAGATTTAAAGCCACACTAAGCCAATGGCGTAGATGCATATCATCAGTATCGACTCTCCCTAAAACCATACTCCAACAAATAACTTGCATGTTAAGAGACGCTTCGGCCTTCCAAGTCCAGTTCATAAATCATAGCCAAAATTGCAGGACTGGGCATCAGGCACTTGCAGCTAAAAGTCTTGTCTGTCTTTAACGTGGGCAATTAAGGCTGTTCTTCCATTTTCGGCGATCTAAGAAGCAGCCAGTGGAGTATCTTTCTTTACTCCCCAAGATCAACCCACGTGGAATAGGCGTTTCAATTAAAAGTGGTTCATATTAGTGTTGTTTTGGACTTTTGGTTCTTTATTTAAAAAATTTGTATTCTGCCAGGTCTCAATTCTTTCTCTCTAAATACTTTCTGTGGCACTGAAGGTGGGAAAAGTGGCCCAAGCAGTCGATCCGATTACTGATAAGCTCTTTTTCCTTTCATTTGTACGTCTCTCTCCCTCAGATTCGTGAATGTGCTTTTGAATGTAGCGATACTTCAGACATTCTCTTTTCCAGGGAGGACTAGACACCAACAAAGTATTGGATCTCATCCAACTCACGAAATTGAAAAAGCTACGATTTCTACTTAGAAAAAATAACACCTATTCCAAGGTGTTTTTAAAGTGAAGAGCACTCAAAGTTCTGTAAGAAAAGGCCATCTTCCAAAACTCTTTTCACGTCGAGCAGAATGTATTGAGATTATAACTAAACATAAGGTCAGAAACACTATTATATCTTAGTATCTAACAATCAGTTCTGCATGTTCACCGAGAACCCATCCAAAACCCTTGATTACAGTCACGCAAAATCATCAAACATAATAGTAACAGTGAAATAGCTCGTCATAAACTAAAACTGCATCCATCATGAAGTATCGATTGCTTAGCTATCACTCTCAACAAATCAGTATAATGGCGGTAGTTGCATAAAACATTAACTCAAAGACCCTCATCATTACTATAACCTAAGTACCTAACAAAGCAATAAAAAACCAAATTGATGTAAAGTACATGTATGCTTAGCACGGCAAAGGGACCTTGCTACAGCATCCACATTTCCTATCTGCCAATGATAGGAATACTTTACCTTACAACTGCCCAGTGCCCACATAGTGGCGACTCCAGTCTCGAGCCCCAAATATTTGTGCTAGGCCTTCAGATTTTTCAAGGCACTCTCGAGTTTTGCCATTGTGCCCAAAACCCTAACCCGATTCACCCTTAATCCAACTACCTAAATCCGAAACCCAATTCACTATCTATTTCACAGATTATAGGTTATAGGACAAGACCGATATATCTAATGCCCGATACAATCAAAGGTATTAGCCATTCCCAAGAGAGCATACATTTACCTAGTCACACATTATACCTACTGGCTACTACTAATCAAAACCCACGAAACAGATTATCATAAGAAGAAAAAAAAAAACCGCAACAAGAACCCGGCTAACGTTTCGAGTAAAACTATCCAATAACATAAAAATTGGGAATTGAAGTAAAAAGAAGTGAAAGAAGGGTAAAACCCTAATTGAACCTGAAAGAGGGCTCTGGTTAAAAGAGGGTTCTGAACTAAAATCTGCCTCGCTTGGTGCTGATTCTGCTCAATCAGTGACTGTAAAAACCAACCAAAATTACAGTAAAAATATTAGGCATAATTAATTACTACAATTCACACAAGTGAGGAGAAAGTGCGAAATTGAATTAATTAGAAATTAGAAGGAGAGAGAAAGAAGACCTTCATCTGGCACATGATGTCGTAGAGTTGAGCCTTTGACATTCCGGCGAGGTTTGACGCCAGTCCGTCACCGGAGATTTGTTTTCCCGCCATTCTTCAACACTCTCTTTCTCACGGACTAATTTTTTTGCGAATTGGGCGATTAGCCTCCCGGCTTCTACTACCTGTGGCTTTTGAGCTGTGAGTTTTGTGACTCGGACTTGTTTACAAATTTTAGAATGGAACGGTCTCATACGAAGTTGACGGTAATTCAATCAAAGTATAGACTAGACTATCAACTATAGTGTAGCCGTGTAGGGTCAGTATTAGAGCTAGCCGAAGTTGACGGTTAATCTAATAAAGCATATACTAGACTACCTACATGAGTCTTGAGCAAAATACGTGAATTGAGTCTGAAAATCTAGATTAATCTAAGGTTTTTTTTTTTGCGAAATCCTACATTTTATAAAAAAAAAATTGTCAAAGACTATCTTAAATTAGAAAAAGTTTGCAAAACACTACCTTGTCGGTCTTTTCCATTAGATTTACACCAACTCCCCTTTGTCGTTAGTTGACTTCATTTTCGTTCACGAGACCATCATTTATTCCCAATTAACCCAAAACCTCCTCTTAAAAAAACTCTCAAATCCCCAATATTATCAATCACACGTACGATGGATGTTGAAGAATACGATGCTAGAAGCCTCTGTTTGATTCAACTTAAAAACAAAACGGTGAACTCAGATCATCGGACCATCAGATCAAATCAAATCAGATCGGATGAGTTGTACTCGAATCAAATCGGAATTATCCAAATAACAATCAGTTAATCTAGTGTATTTTTAGGGTCTATTTGGTATCATTTTCAGTTTCCAGTTTTCAGTTTTTTTGAAAACCAAAGTCCCGTTTTTGAAAATCAGAAAAAGTGGTTTTCAGTTTTTGGTTGTCAGTTTTTCATTTTAAGTATGACTATTATAGAAACAAAAATTAAAATTTATTTTTTGCAACTTATTTAACAAAAAAATTTCCAAAAAAAAAAAAAAAACCAAAAACTGAAAACGGCAGTGATACTGAACGGGCCCTTAGTTATTTATTCGTTTAAATGCAGTTAAATTTTCAACACATTCAGTTCAGATCAAATCGAATCAAATCAGTTCAATTCAATCAAACCAGAAAAATGCAGTCCTATCGCACATGGCCTAAAACAAAATGAAAAATGGGTTTAGTGACTCTTTCCTCACAGTTTCCATTATACCATCGCATCAATAAAACAATAGGAATTTGATTTCACAATAGAGTAATTAAGAGATTGATAAGTGCATTGGAATTGGGACCAATTGTTAGAATTGTTAGCGGCGATAATCTCAACCAAGATCTCCTTAATCTCATTGAATCAACTTTTAATTAACCGTCTTACTCATTAGTTCTTTTACAAATCAATCGATCAAACTCTCCTTTTGTTAATTACTTGTTATTTAATCACGCAATTCTACAAATAACTCGTTAAATTTATTTATTAAGGATCGAACCTTACTTCACTACTACTTAGTTTTAGCAGAGTATTGTATTATATTTGGAAGAGTGACACGATTAAGCTCCAACAAATTTTGGGGCCGTTGGCGGGGAATTAATTTCGCTGTTTATTTTTGTGTTTTGTGTGTTTTGTTTTGTTTAATCGATCATGGGTGCGTCTGAATGTAAGCAATATGCAAGTGAAGACTTCCCGGATCAATTTGCTAGAGTTAACGCATTTGATAAAGAGTTAATTTCACGTGGTTATTAATGTTGTACTTGGCAACTAAGCAATCTTATCAAAGATGGTTTAAACTTTAAAACTTGGGAGTTGGCTGATTGATAGCTCATTAGTCCTCATTGAGTTGATCGAGTTGGACGGCTGGTCACTAAGTTGGGTGGACTGATCATGTACTGATCACAAAGTTGCACCAGCTACCTAGATACTCACCGAGATACGTCTAAGCTACCATAAGTTAATCCGAGCATTAGGGGTATAAGTACTAGGTTGTGATGACTACCGATCACCATGACTTGCGCATTACCCATAAGGGCCATAACACTAGGCATTGTAGCATCACTCGACAATCGTTCTATGGTACACCGGGAGTACCATCCTTTTTGTACCCACCGGCCCATATAAACAACTCAGTCCAATCTCATGCTAGTCTATTAACATAAATCAACCCAACCAAATTAAAAACAAAAGAAACAAATAACTGCCTCTCTCCTCCCTTCCCACCCACGCACCCAGCAATCCCCGCCCCGACGCCGGCGTACCCAACCACCACGACCACATGACCTACCACCACCATCATCACGGCCTTGAGCCGTCTAACCCAGACCCCCACCATGCGACGCCACCACCCACCTTCTCCTCAGCCTTCACGCCCCCCCTCCCCCAGGCCCACCCTCCCTACCGCCCCCCACAAACCACCGCCACCCACTCCGACCTCCTCCCCTCACCCCGAATTCACCACCACTGGGCCGCATACGGCGGCGCGAGCCCAGTAAGGTGGGTCGTCGTGGCCGAAAC
>JBBYHQ010000009.1:3572847-3584246 GCA_038382645.1 Spergularia azorica
GGAATAACTTTAAGGAGATTAAGGAGAGGAATGTTTACCACACACTTACTAAATATGTCGTAGATGTCCTTGTCCTTCTCAAATCATCGAGTCTCCTTCAATGCCTCGGGAAATGGTGAGACCGCTTCATAAGCTGGAAACTCAGTTACAACATACGAAGCATTAGCAGCTATCTCCCCCTCATTCAGATTGGCCGTCTCTGTCGCGGCCGAAGAAGAAAAACCGGTTTCCGGGTCTGCAGCTGGTCGCGGTCCGCCATGGGTATGTCGCAGGCCGCCATCCTTCTGTCACGATCCGCCTGCGTCTTCTCGCGGACCGCGAAATGTTTCTGTTCTCTTTCCCGCAATTTCCGTGGTGCCCCGCTGAATACCATGGCGGGGTGCCAAAAGTTCCTGATCTTCCACGTCAAATTCATCCAGAAAAACATCTTCCGGAACGCTAGACCTCACAATCTCCTTTTCCTCCAACACCTTTCCACTGCGCAATGTGATAGCACTCACATTTTTCCGGGGGTTCATTTCCGTTTGAGATGGAAGTTTCCTGGAGTTTTGAGACTCCAATCGAGTGATGGCACTCGACACTACAAGAAATTTGGCTTTCCCAAACAGAATGCTTGCCTCAGATAAACTATGTGTTGGTAATAGTGGACCTTTTGCAAAAGATAAACTAGAAGTTGGTAATTTTCACACTTTTGCAACATATATAATATTCGTTGGTATAAATTTCTATCACCAACACATTTGTTATGTATGTGTTGGTATTATAATTTTAACACCAACACTAACAATACCAACAAATATGTATGTTGGAAATACGAAGACCGAGAAAGAAATTGATCATAAGAAAAATAATAATAAAGAATAAAAGTACCATATACCTTTTTTTATGATACATATCATAACATTTGTTTTTATTTATTCTGAAAAATAATAATAATTAAAATAGAGATATGAATTTATTTTTAAGAGCTGTTTTTCTCAGTTTCTCCCACTAACCCACAAACATAAAACTAAACAATGGAGTATGGTTTTTTAAAATATAGACTGATAAAAAAAAGTTAAACTACTTACAAAAATATAAAAAAAAAAAAAAAAAAAAAAATTGGGGAAAACAAAACTTAAAAAGAAAAAAAGAAACAAAAAAAGACAAAACACTAAAAATAGAGAAAACCACATTTCTCTCTCCTAAGTCCTAACCCACGACATCACCAGCCTCCTTCCCCTTCCCCTTCAATTCCCTTTTCTTTTCTCTCTTAAAAACTTCATTCATCTACATCCTTCTAATCAATTGTTACTCATCTACTACTACTCTTCTTCTCGACCGATTCGTGAAGCCCAGATCCGTCGACCACAATGAGTTGCCACCGTTCGTCTCCTCGAGTACAGCCGTCGATATAATTTCACTCTCCTTTTTATTTTCGTATATTTGGTGCTAGAGGCTAAAAACTTCATTGTTTTGACTAGTTTTTCATATTAGTGAGTTAAATTTGATGTCTAGGACATGGGTAATTAGTTTGGTGGAGTTTTGATGCTTTAAGATTTGGTTTTGGTCATGATTTGTGAGTTCTAGTGTATATTAATGAACCAAGATTGCTGATTATAAATTGTGGGTAATTCGTTTATGCTATATTGATTGAAGTTTGATTAATAATGGGGTTTTGTTCTTATTTTACAAGTTTATGGTGAGATCCATGATCAAGAATTAATTAAGGATTTGATTTAATTAAATTTGTTATTCTAATTAAGTGAGTAATTCAAGTTAGTACGCTAAATAAATCCAAGTTTCTGATTTTTATAAAAGTATAGTTATCTTTGTCATATTGTTGGATAATTAATCATCGAATTTGATTTTTGTATAGCATTGTAAAGTTAGTGAGTTGCTTTCTTTTGAGGTGTTTTGAGGTTGATGTTATTGTTGATGGTTTATCAAAAAATGTGGTACATATGGTGTTGAAATTGAAGAGAAGCTAGGTGTTGGATGAAGTTTTAGTGAACATGTTTCATAAACATGCCTTGCATAAAGATCATCTTACAGATTAAGAGTTGGTTGGATATAGAGTAGAAATTAATTTAGGATGGTTGTTTGTATTGTTGTAGACCTCGAGGTCGTATAGAGGATTACAAATTCTTTTTTTTGTTGTTGTTGTTGTTGTTGTTGTTGTTGTTCCCTGTGCAAAATAAGACGCTAGCCTTTCAACCTTCCTTTAAGTCGTTGAAAACATTTAAAAGAATATGCTAGTCTTGGGTGGTGTGATTGTTTGAAAGATGTAGTATCATGTTAGGTGGAGGATAGTTTGAGAATAGTGATGGATATGAGTTTTGTTACCTCTTTTGTCATCAACTGGTCATAATGTTTCGAGTATGGTATGTTTTGTGTAATACAACAATAAGGGATATAGTGGTCATGTCCTAACTGTCCCTGTGGTACACGAGTGACTCTTGTGTGCCATTCTGCTAGTTTTTTTGTATGATGTGGGATAAGCTAGTGGGTTAGAAATTCTCGTGTCGGTTTGGTCGTGAGAAATCGTCTATTGGATGTTTTTAATTTCATCTATGGTGGAATGTTATACTCGATATATATTAGTGTGGGAGTTAGAAACAATGGAGTGCATATGTTTTCTTCTCACTGTTATTTTTTTGTACAAATCTTTTCTTCTCACTGTAAAGATATGTTTTATACATTGCAGGCTGACAACTTATTTCTTTTGGCGAAGAAACTTTTATGAGATAATACGGAGCTAACGGTTGGCCACGACAAGCTGTAATACACTTTGTTTTGAAGTCTTATATTAGTTTTAGGCACTCGAGTTCATGGAGTGATATTTGTATATGCATCGAAACGGTCAATTTTTGTAATACTTTTGGTTTAATTAATAAAGTTCAAAGTTTATTGAAGTCGTGTTGATTCCAAATTGTTGGATTTATTGAGTTTGACCAAAAATGGCCTAGTCAGCTGGTGAACTGGATGTGCCTTGCGTAAGATTTTGGTTAATACATTCTAATGTAATTGATAATTCAAGCCACGACATATTTTTACCAACACAAATATACAAGCAAGTATGTGTTGGCAAAAGTATTACCTTTAGAGACTTATTTGTTGGTGAAGGTATTACCAATAGATACACTTTCTATTCGTAAAACGTATTACCAACAGATAACGTATTACCAACAGATCTCAGTTATCTGTTGGTAATACTTTTAGCAACGGAGTTTTTACCAACAGTCAGTGAAACCTTTTACTAACAGATAATAGGCTTTTACCAACACTTGTCGCCTTGTTGGGGAAAGCCAAAAATCTTGTAGTGCGACATTTGACCCATTTGGGTCTCCAAGTTTTGGATGCTAGATTGCATAGTGGTGACATTCTGAGTAAGGGCCTTAATCATATCCTCGGCCGACATGGAAGATGGAGCACCTTGCCCATGGGAAAGGTTGTGATCCGGTTGTTGGGAACGCTTGTTGGATTGATAAACATAGTTTCCTTGATTAAACTGTCGATTCCCTTGATTGAACTGCGGATTAGAGTACCGATTGTTCTGAGCATATGGCTGATGACCTTGTTGATTGCCTTGATCATTCTTATAACGGAAATTCGGATGATCTCTCCACCCCGGATTGAATGTATTAGAATATGGATCATACTTCCGTTGAGGGGGTCCCGGAAAGCCAGCAGCATTAACCTCTTCAACATTATCATCAAAAAGTGTAGGGCACGAATCAGTGGGGTGCCCACTACCATGACAAATTCCACACACTCTAGCCATTTGACCTTGTTGTTGGGACATGAAGGTCTTCATCAACGTAGTCAACTCCGCAATAGAACCATCATTAGAGGAAGTAGCCGCGTACACCTATCTAGAAAAGGTTTGCTTGTAGCTCTCAGAATTTTCAGCTAAACTAGAAAGTAGGGCCCTAGCTTGAGGCGGAGTCTTGTTCATTAAATCACCACCACTAGTCGCTGTCACATATCGCTTATCCTCCTCACGCAACCCATTGTAAAAGTAGAGGATGAGATCTTTCTCCTCATATCCATGATACGGGCAGCTTGCACACAATTGCTTGAAACGTTCCCAATAGGCATGTAGGTTCTCCTCATCCATTTGCTCCACATTGCTAATAGCCTTCTTGAGATTGGAAGATCGTGTGGAGGGAAAATACTTCTCTAAGAAGAACTGTTTCATCTGGGACCAATTAGTCACACTACCTTCGACCAATGTGTATAACCAATTCTTGGCCTTTTCCTTAAGAGTGAAAGGAAAGACCCTCAGCAACAAGTTATCTAACTTCTCACTCTTCGGTTTCATCCCACTGCATATGTCGCAGAATTCCGTGAGATGACGATTCGGATCCTCGCCGTCAGCCCCATGGAACGAAGGAATATGGTGTAGCAAAGCTCCCTTAATCTCAAGACTCTCCTCTTCTTTTCCATCTACAGGAGCCGGAAATTCTATGCATAATGGTTGAGTGGCAAGGTCAGGTGAGCTCCCTCAAAGTTTGAGCGGCCATTGGACCCTCAACTAGCACTTCCTCAAAATCTGTATCAATTGGAAGTTCTCGAAAATTATCACGAATCTCTTTTCGCAAACACCGCAAAGTTTTCTCAATTTCTGAATCAAAGGGACAAGAGATTGATTAGTAGCACGGGTGGTGACCATAAGCAACGGCCACCACAAGAGAGATGATTCCTAGAAATAAATCCAAGAACTAAAACAAGCACAAAAACTCACAACAAAAACAAAATTTGGTGAGACTAAAGTCGCGATTATCTACCAAAAATAATCCTAATTCCTAACAACGGTAGTACGGAAGTAGGGATTGTATCCACTGGGAAATGGGTTGTTAAATGTGATGAATTAAAGTGCCAAAGTAACAAGTAATGGGGGATTGAGAGTTGTTGGTTGTCAAACTATCTAAAAGTAACAAATGCGAATTATGAATGTAATTCAGGAATAAAGCGGATCTTGATCAATTAATTCCCACAACGCACTAACTAATCTTTCCTAGTTATCACTATTCCTCTATTAATCTCAATTACTCTATCGTGGAAACAGAATTCCCAAATCTCTCCTTAATTATAGGTAAAAGGCGTGATCGACACTACCTAATAACCCTAATTATCAAATAACCTAAGCGCACGATTAGATTCAATGCGATAATAGCAATAAGAAATTAGAGAAATAACGATAGAGACATGTAACACTAACGCACGTTTCGTATTTAACATGTAAGTCAAATCTTTGCTCTAATTCACTAACGATGATTACATGCAAATCAATGAATTCGGGTCGCTACTGTATAAAGATCAATCAAACAATAGATTCCTTTGAATAATCTAAACTAGCAATCAACCAATCCTAAGAAATTAACTAGTTGTACACCTAGCAATCACAAAAGATAATTGAATGAATTGAGAATCAAAGATAAGACAATAATTGAAATCAATGAAAGGAATAGATCAAACTCACGATATTGTCAATGCGATACTTTGATTAATCAATCAAGAAATAAAAGGGTTAGCTCCTCATACAATCCACAAAACCTTTGTGTTCTTCTAAAAAGTCTGAATAATAAAACCTAGGGTCGGGGTTCTTATTTTTATAGTCTAGGAAAAACGTAAAATAGAAAATTACGGAAAATAGGAAAATAAAGATCTCTCGGCCCGCCAAGAGGCTCACTGCGGGCCGCCATGCTTCACCGCGGTCCGCCGTCACCTTCATCGCAGACCGCCAAAAGTCACTGGATCCCGACTCTCACGTCCTTCAGCGCGGTCCGTTAAGCCTTCAGCGCGGGCCGCCAACTGGATAGCTTCCTTTGACGCTTCAAATCGCTTGCATCTAAATTGCGCTCAAAACGTCCATAATTACATAAAAGTGAAGAACCGATACTCAACACCAATAGTGAGTATATTACATCAATTGGAACGCTAAAATACAACTAAAAATCATCAAAACCATGCATACAAAATGGGCAGATCTGTTTGGTTTGACATAGTCTTTAAGGTGGGAAAAATACTCCTGCTACCCGTTCTTTGGGTTTATTTCTTTCTTTTTTAGGTTTAATCTTTATGATATTTTTCTAGTTTCTTCTCTACTTTGGATATTTTTGTTTCATATTCTTCATTCTTGCCCATGAGTATATGATTTCCTTGATTTTGGTTAAAATTACATGATTTTTTATGGGGTTCTTTTTTGGGATATAATTGTGAATTCACTTGATTCACAAAACCCACAAAAATTATTTGCCTTGAGATCTTGTTAAAATTATGGAGAGAGTGACATTTATTTGGGGAAAAATTGTTGAGAGACTATAAATTGGGGGAAAATTTGGGAAAGTGAGGTTGGATTTAGGGGAAATTTCTCAAAATCGATTTTTTGGGATGATGTTTTAGAGTGCAAATAAGTCAACTAACGGTCAATGATGTTAAGTTGGACGGAAACTGTGATTAGGTAGTGTTTCGCAAACAATTTTTGTTCTAAGGTAGTCTTTAACAAAAATCATTATAAAAAGTAGGGTTTTGCAAAATTAGATCTTTTAAAGTTAGGGTTTCGCAAAAACCCCTAAATAAATTTGAGAAAAAAAAATACAAACACATTTAAGTTAAGAAAACCAAAAAAAGAAAAAAATAAATAAATAAATAGAAAACATCATTACCAAGAGTATTAGAAAATCAGTGTTAAACAGAGATACGAGATCAAAATAGACTAGTGCGTTCCTCTCCGTCCTCCTTTTTCCAAGTTTTAACCTCGATAAGAAGAATGATTTAACGAAATAGCGCTAAAAAAAAATGTTAAAAACATAGTGGAAGAAAAACTTGTTCAACAATATGGGGTGCACGTCGCCCATATATAAAACCGCTAAGGTTCTTGGCAGTATAATGAGTTTTTTTTATTATTATTTGTGAATAGTAAAACCGTCGAGGACCTTGACGGTTTTACAGTTCACAACGAACAAAAAAGTTTGGTTACGGTTCACAAGTCATAGAACCGCCGTGGTCCTTGACGATTTTATATATAGGTGACATACACCCCATTTTGTTGAACAAGTTTTTTTCCGACCCATTTTGTTTAACATATGTTTTTTAGCATTATTTCAAAACATTGTTCCGATAAGAAAGTTTAACACTAACATATCATAGCAATCCACCAATCCACATCAGTCGCGGCATCTTATTAGTCGCACTCATTTATAATAGTTTGTTAGTTCATTTATCTGTGTTTGTAGAACTAAAATACGTTAGTATTTGTATTAAAACTAAAATCGAGTTGTATTTTCAATATTATTTTAGGATTTTTTGTCTAACACTACCTAATACAACGTACATTTTGTGAGACACTCCCAAATAATTTTTTTTGTCTAACACTACCTAATACAGCGTATTTTTTGTCTAACACTACCATAAATGATTTCCGGCCAAAAACAAAAAGTCAACTTTTCGGCTTGACCGGCCTGTGCACGGGATCTTTCACCTCTCCCTCCTTTTTTCGAAAATTTTCCCCTGAAACTTATTTCCCTCTCATTTTCCCTCCAATTTTTTGGCATTTTTCTCTCTTTAATTTCATTAATCATCCATGTCTCTCTATTTTAAATGCATTTAGGAATAATTTTTTGCGTGACCTTTTCTCTCTCTTTCCCTCTTTGTCCCTCATTAACTTTTTATGGGATTTATTGCTTGCAAATTCTACAACCCTGAGATCGTAGTACTTCGCTACACATTTTTCATGTAGGTGGATGTTGACATAATTGACTGCCAAAGGAAGGTACTTGGTTAATTAGAAAATTTGGTTGAAAGCAGATGACGCACCAAAAAAAAAATTAGAAAAAAAAGGAGATGTGAAAGATCGCGTGCACAGGCGGGTCAAGCCGGAAAGTTGACTTCTTTTTTGTGTCGGAAACCATTTGTAGGAGTGTTAGACCAAAAATACGTGACCTTTCACCTTACTCTATTCTCAAACCCTCCGCGGAACTCTACCCTGCCTGCAGAGGAAACATCGGCATAACCACTGCTATTTCATGGCGCATTCCAGATTATCCAGATGCTTACCCAGGATGGAATGCCCTATAGAATAGGAAGAACAAAAGTGCTTCTCCGAATGCTCAAGACATTTCGCTTCGGTCGATTCGCTCAGGTGGTCTTCCCGACTGTGTGTATGGACGAGGTGGGCTTCACTCTCTCTCCCGGCATTGAAAAAGCACAAAAACCTACGGGGGCGCCCGATCCGAAGAGAATCGTATCAAAAAGAGAGGGGAAAGGTCCATACTTAGTCAGCCAAGCTCATGAGCATATTATCCAAGGTCGGAACAGGTTGATTGCTTTCATCAGTAACCGCCGCTTCAGCAGGGGCGGGGACTAGATCCATTAGCCGGCAGCGAACTAAATACGAATGATGGCCTTGCTGTATGAGCCGCCCCTAATAGATACCAACCAAACTCGCTACTCGGTAGGATAACTCAAAGTCTTCCCTCGGCTCATCTTTGATGAAGACCGACCCTCGTGGCTGCCGTCCGATGGGTACATGAAAGTGACGAAAGTACACTTCTTCCGTAGAGGCATAACCTAACTCTGTTCAACGGGGGAGCTTACTATTCAAATTGGCCTTTGTATTAGGTAGTGTTAGACAAAAATAAATGTATTAGGGAGTGTCTCACAAAATATATATTATATTAGGTAGTGTTAGACAAAACGTCCATTATTTTATGCTGTTTAACAGTTTATGTGGTTATTTTAAACTTGTTTTACCAATAAACATTCTTGGGAGTAAATTTTTCAAATTAAAATTTAAATTATCTGCAAATTATGTATTTACCATGTTCAGACTGTGGATGGGTTCAAAAACAATAAACGAATTAGGATAGGATCGGATATGGATAATCCAAATTTATATAAGGTATGATATTATATGGATATAGCTCACTCTATCCATATCATGTCAGTGGTTATCACTAGTTCATCAATTCTTATATCATGGTCCGCGGACTACAAGTATCGTGTTAGTTCCTCATTAGCCTAGATGAAAAAAAGAGAGCAGAAAACGAACCCAATAAACTTATTTCGCTCTCCTACATTCCCCAACCTACCCCGACATACCTTCCCCAGAGCCCAGCCACCATCGCCGGTCGACCTCCACCACAACCCCACTCCGGCCACAAGCTTTTCCGCGCCGCCCATTCCTATATTTTCCCTCCCCTCACTTACTCTCTCTCAGCTTCCTCCACCAAGTGTCTAAAATTTTAAACAAAAAGTAGATTTTCCATTAGAAATTATAATATTGAACTAGAAGTACACATGGATTTAACAAGTTAATTCCATGGATCTTACCCCAATATTTCATGGATATCGAAAGGATTTTATATGGATATTTAGATTGAAGTTCATGGATTCAATGAAAACTAAAAATCAATTTACAAAAATTCAACACCATCACGTGTAACAACCCTAATTTTTTGCTAACTTTTTTAAAATGCCAAAATAAGGATTGTTATGTCGCCATTGACTGCCAAGGCAACGAAAAGGCTTATTAAAAACAAAAGTATTGTTCCAAATTAACAAATGACAACATAAGACTTATAGATGAGTGTACAAATTCGAAATCAAACTAAAGAAATAAGATACAAATTAAATCCAATAAAAGTTTGACGGCTATATTACAAATGCCTAACATGCACTGACGCTTCACCCATGCAATGCATCTCAATCTGCAAACATGTTAACTGCGTCACCAAAAGGATGCACAAGCCCCATAATAAGGTAGGGACCCAACCCAAAACATGGAACGTCAGCACAGGCTGAGTAAGACGCTTAAGCAATACCAATAATTGAACAAGCTGCGCAAAATTAAGCAAGAACACAATAAACAGTGGGGCACAAGTCCTGCAGAGCGCGAGTGTGGAAATTTTCTCCATAAACAATTTCATTATATTTCTTTTGCAAGGTTTCTACCCTAAGTCATACCACTGCTAGAGCATCGAGATAATACGAACCTAAAGACTTGAGTGTGCACACCTCTCACTAGGGGGACAATAAGATGCTATGTCCCTAGCACGAACTCTATTAGGAGACTTGTAGCTAATTTTTGGCCTAGACAAATACCTTCATAACAGGTATTCATCACTCTAAGTGGTTGCCTTGTAATCTTTATATTTTTAATCCGTCTTAAGTTCTTTATTCGCGCATGGGAAGCTTATGATTTATATACGGACGTAGCAGGATCAAGCATCAATAGGATTCTAACAACCCTAATTTTTTACTAACGATAAAACAACTTTATTTAGGATTGTTATGACGCAATTGACTACCAATTTTAATTACAAGGCTAATATTATCCAGCTTACAACATAATAAATAATCCTCAAGGAAACGACAGCGGAAGACTTGTAGTTAAGCTTACAAACAAGTGAAATCCAAAACAAAAGATAAAATAAGAAATCAATTTAAATGTATAATGTTGAAGAATTTATTCAAACTATCCCCTTGACATGCATGACATCCAAGCAAGCAAAGCATTCAACCTTCAAAACCTGTCAACTGTGACATCATGGATGATACAGGCCCTAGAATAGGGTAGGGACACAACCCGAAATACAGAACATCAGCACAGGCCGTGTAAGAAGTTTAAGCAAGGAAAGTAAGATAGGATACGCGCCTTAATGGTGCGTAGCTGACAATCAAAGAAGCAAATCACGCAAAAAAACCAAAAAAAAAGAAACAAAGGGACGCGGAACTGGGCACGAGTCGTGCTCGGTACAGTGACTGAGTCACGCGACGGAACGGGGTGCACGACTCATGTGGAGACTCATGTGGAGTGCATAAGCACATCCTCCAACACGGTCATGAAGTTGCTATATGTATTATTTGCTTTCGAATATTCTTTTCTTAGTAATTGTATAGGGCCTCCGTCAGGTCTCTAGTATGGACAAGGGCCATACACCAATCCATCCCACATCTAGAGTTACAGAAAACTAGTCTAAAAATTCGAGTGTGCACACCCCTCGCTAGAGGGTCGGTAGGATGAAACCACCTCTAGAAGGAAGTCAATTAGGAAGTTGGTAGCTAACCCAACTTAGAAAACGTACCTTCTTGATTAGAGGTTATAAACGAAATATGTCCATAAGACATGGTGACGACTCTTACGTCCGTCCCTCTAGATAGGTTCTTATAATTATTTTAGTTCTTTTATCTTTCAAGTACATTATTATCGTGCATGCGCTCTTTCAACTTATGACGACCGTAGACAGAAACAATAGACAATAAACTCAATAGAAAATGAGCAATATAATCATCATGGTATCATAGAACCATGAAACAGTGATTAAGGAACAGTAGAGGTGTAACACTACGAAATTTGGAAAGTGGTTTATGGAGTTGGTTTGTCCCACATTGGGAAAATAAGGCTCATATGATCA
>JBBYHQ010000009.1:3596870-3614929 GCA_038382645.1 Spergularia azorica
TGACGTGCACCCCATAAGGTTTAACAAGTTGAAATTCAACCCATATCGTTTAACATTTTTTTTTTTAGCCCTATTCCGAAAAAAAATTCACAAAAACAATACTCGTAATCACTAGAGGATGAATCCTAAGTTACATTAATCCCTCTATGGTATCCTTTAACCCAAGCAAGAAATCTAACACTTCCAATATACTAGATCCTTTTAACACAAAAAAAAAAAAAAAAAAAAAAAAAAAAAAAAAACAACAACAATATACTAGATCCTAGAACTTAGTTGCTCAATGCTCTTGATATTTTTCAGCAAAAAAACTTGGATTCCTCTCTGACCATAGAGTGTACACTACTGCTATAAGCCTATGAGGCTGCTTGTATACCACATGAACTTCCAATGCCTTTTATTCCTTTACTTTGCACTCCAATGTAGTTCTCTTCTCAAGCTCAAGCCTGTCATGTTATACAAATCCAATTGAGGATTCTCTGCCAAACTACTTTAGAGAGACGGCAATTGAAAAACAGATGAGCATGACTGTCAGCTGCTTTGTGGTACAAGGCGCATCTGTTTACTGTGATGAAACCTCTCCTACAGAGGTTATCAACAGTAGGAAGACTCTTCTGGCTTGCAAGGCTAGCTATGAAACTATGCCTTGTGAAATTAAATGGTTTCCAAAAAGTTTTGCTCCAGCGAATTTTCCTGTAATGGCATATAAAATGATCATAGGCTATCCTGATGCAGAATTTCTCTCCTTTCACCCAAGATTGCAGCTTAGTTTTTGGCTGGCTCTAATGCCACGCTGCTATCCAACTGCTTCACGCCACTTTTTGGCTTTTATGACCGTATTTGTCCCTGCCTCACTCATAAATCCCATCTGATGGCCTCACCCAAGAGTATTTTTGAGCCGTGGCATTATGGCAAGCCTAGCTTTTGCACCATCAATAGACCCCACGGTAGGAATTATCTCCTCCTTAACACGGATTATACCTCTCCAGCTTTCGAGTCACTTGTCAGGTGGCATACCAGCAATCATTATCAGGTGATTTATAAGCCTTGGTCCAGTTATCCCACGTTCTTGAACCAACCTGCACCTTCCAAAGCCATTAAGTGATGCTCTGTTGCAGGAGAGAAGCTCTTTGATTCCAAACCCCCCTCTCTTCTAGGAGAGAAGGAGCAGCTAATACAACTTTTAATTTGAAGGTCATTGTCCTATGCGCACTTTTGGCACGCCATAAGTGATCTTTGCAGGACTTGTCAATCTGATGGATTATGTGTTTGGAAAGGAGATAGTTTGAGCACCAGCATTTTTCTATTCCAAAGATGATGGAATCGATTAGCTCCACGGAAACAGGCTGATGATGGAGCTCCACGGAAACAGGCTGAGCACAAGCACGAAAAGCACAGCCTTTCACACATTATGTAGCAACTGTAGCTAAGCGCAGTAACACCACTTCCACACTTTTATAAGTGTAGGAGATAGGAGATTTATAAGGGCAGGAGTTAAAGTCTAGGACATGAATTTACCAAAACACAATCGATTTGTAAAGACTAATGAATAATTAATGCATTAATAATGAGGGTGGAGATGTCTACAACTCCTTAACATCATCCTAAATAACGACATCATCGTAATTCCTGCTAACACACACAAATTGAGGTAGACTTGCTACAACTAATGTCATAACCTACGATCCACACGCTAAAAGACCACAATGTGTAAGACAACATTGTTTGTAATAATGAAAACAACACAAAGCATTGAAGTAGAAGTATATTTACACAGAAACTAAGGGGATAGAACATCAAACTCGACGTATAACTGTAAACATAGTCGCACGTTATAGTTTATACAATTTTCTCCCATCGTCGCTCAATGTGAGATGGACCAGCCTTCAAGAAAATTGGAGGAGGACTACGACCAAAGTCACTTCTGTTGGATGCATATAACAATAGACCGGGCTGCAAGTTCATCCGGACAAAGTTACCTACACACTCTGAAAAACCAAGATCATCCTTGCTAAGTTTGCTGAGGATGTCAGCCATACAATCGTGCTCTTCATTCCTAACATAATGCATATATTCATCCCAGCCAACTTCTGTATCGACACATGCTAAGACAGTCACAAAGACAGTGTTGGAATAATGGCCTGAAATCAACCACCTCAACCATTTGCCACGCTTTCGGACGTCGTGTATATCATACTCCGCCCACTGGCAAGCACGGAGCAATGGAACCTCAGACCAAGTATACACCTTACGACTCGTATCCTTATGAACCCAATGTTTATGATGCCTCACAAGGAAGTCTAATATGCTCTTCAACATGTTACCTGTCGAGCTGAAATGATTGGATGTACTAAGATCTACACTCAACTTCTTCAACTCATCCCAAATTACTCCATTGTTATCATCTAGTAAGATCTAAAACAAGCAGATAAGCATTAAAAAAAAAAAAAAAACCTCAATGATTGAATAAATCTAACATTACAAATAACAACAAACAACTATAGGTTCACGTCTCACCAAGCAACAAGGGGTGGAGGTGGTGAAGGAGTGATCTCTCACGACATTTGGGATTGGGACATTATGTGAGATTGTAACACTAACAAATTGTACTTACAGAATCTACATTGGATCCTCCTAAGTTACCGAGTTACTCTATAGAAGGCCAAAAAAAACTCACGGTAAGAGCTATCCCAACGTGTAGGGGAAAGTTATACTATACCCCGAGCCCAGGGTATATCAAGTTTTTTATCCCTCTAATAGAATTGATGAGCAATGAGTGAAATCTAATGAGTAACAACAAACTATTGTCAAGGACCCCTACATAAATCAATCAACTTATATTTCCGATGTTATTGAATGATTTTCTCATAAAAACGTTTCGAGGTACAAAAGTTGCATATACACCGGGGGTACAATATAAGAATTCGCATTAGAAGGATGGCACCGGGGGGTTATGTAAGTTGTTCATTGACTGAAGTAGCATAACTGTCTCTCTAAATTATATCATGGTGCTCCTACTCACAATAAACGGTAGAGCCCATGATATAAAAATAAAAAAATCATTTAAGCGTGGGCCCTAATCCTCTATTGTGAGAAGGACCTCCACACTCCTCGTGCTCACGGGAGCATGATATATGCAATTGCTATGGAGTGGGAGAGGGGGTATGTCAAATTTTGGGATTGCTACCTAAATTGGGGTGGTTGCAGGGAAGATGAGACACTGTAACTTTGGTCATCTACATAAGCCCCACAACCACCCCAAACCATTGCTGACTTGGTATCACCACAACCATAATTTCTAGAAACTTACCCTAATTCTTGATATCCAGTCCATAATAATAATAATAATGAAACAAATTACGAGATAAACAAAAGAAGAAAAAAAAAAAGGATTGACAGTCAGATAGTGTACCTCAATGACGGCAATGGTTCCCCTCCTATCGATTGGGTTCTTTTTGAGCTTACCGGCTGCTACGGCTTCTGGATTACAAAGCACGATCTGATCAGAGAGCTCTGAGCTGGTGCTGCAGCAGCGACCAACAGACCGGATTCCGAATGGAGTAGGGTAATAATTTTTAAGTTTCGTCGTTAGAGACAACAAATCAGGCTTCTTTTTGTCCCATAATTTACACTCGACCTCCCGGCATCCTACCGCTTTCGGATAATAATTAGTGGTGGTGGTGGTGGTGGCGGCGTTAGCGGTGCAGAAAGTCGGATTCATTACCATACGGAGTGAGGCAACCATGATGATTTGTGAACAAACACCCCAAACTTTCCTAAGATTGATTGCTCGTTTCAGATGAGCAGAACTAAAAATACTACTCTCGCTCTTTTTAAACTTCCCATACTCCTTTTTTGGGCCTGAATAGAAACGGAGGGAGTACAAGACCAAGAAGATATACAAGGCTCAGTTGTTTTTACTTTTATTTTTTGGGTGTGTAGGCTGCCGCATATATTTTCACTCACATTGGTGTACAGGTTGCGACACATATTTTCCCATATTATTGATTATATTTTTACTTTTATACACAAATTCATTTGTGAGTAGTGAAATTGTGAGGACATTAGTGTTTGGATATGATAATCACATACTCTGAATGGGATTAATAATGGTTTTCAAGAAAAAAAATCCATTAGTTGAATGATAGAGTGTATGTTTAACCAATAAGTGTTAATTGTACGACCCGTAGTAACACTAGATTATCGGACTTGTAATTAAAACGTGTCTTATTTATTGAAATTATTAAAAGAGGAAAAATAAAGAAGCAAAAACGATGTTTGGACAAAACATTACATAGCCAATGGAATCAGCGCCGAAATGTTGACTTTTGTATCTGAACGAAGATATAGAAAAGTAGTTTTCGATTGTTAGTTTTTAACTTTGACATTAGTACATAAGTATGTGAGCCCTAATTTGTTCGATTACAATGGAATAAGGATAACTAATTCATGTTTGTCTGATTAACATGAAAGAAAGGTACCTTTTGTCATTATACATTGAAATATTGAATAGCGTCACCTTTCAAATAGAGTTCTATTAACACAATAAATCCACGCCCACGCCTACTAAGGACACAAGGCTCGTTAACACACCAGTATCTAGTCTAGTCTAGTTATCTAATACTAGTAGCCAACTAGTCCACAGCTCAGGTTAGGGCTGGCATAACCCGACCCGGAACCGACCCGACGACCCATTTGCCACCCCTAGCTCAGGTCCATCACGAGGAGGAATCGAAAACTAACTCAGGAGGACTCTCACCAAAATCCTGCTCGGCAGATGCAAATAAAAGTATTCTGGGTTGCAAACAAATAGTGCTAGTCAAGTGCACCGCAACGTTGTCACCCTTGCAAACTCTGAAGAACAGGTCCTCAACATCAACATCATCATCCTCATCAAGTTCTGCCAAACAATTCCTATACTCCTCCATACAGACATCATCATTATTGATGTGAGTGATAAGCCGTATAAACAAGGTGCTCGAATTACGGCCCCATTTGAACAGCCTGAACAATTTCCCAATCATTCTAATAACTCCAACTCCATACTCAGCATTATAGCACGAATGAATCCATGCACTGTTTTCGGACCGAGGCGGTAGAAATCCATGTATAAGCTTTATTTTGCGATGAATTGATCTTTCATCATGCTTCAGCAAGAATTGCACTATCTCTAACAACAATTTGGAGGTTGGCCTAGGTTTTTCAGATGAACGGAATTCTTCGCATATCTCCTTCAACTCGTCCCAAATGGCCCCATTGTTATCTTCTAGCAAAACCTATTACACGAGTAAATTATGAATTAAATTTCGTCAAACAGTGTTAGGGCTAGCATAACCGTATAAAAACGCAAAGTTTCGAGGTAACCTAGCTCGATTAAATTGATTATCTCAAATTAGAATCATCGACATGATAGATACAATTGCACATAAAATTGAATTGGAAATTAGATAAATAAATAAATAAATAAAAGCAGAGATACCTGAATGACGGGAACGGTTCGCTGTCGACTAGAGAGATCATTGAGACAATTATTAATATCTTGTTGTCTCTGAGTTGCACGCAAAGATTCAACATGAGACTTGTTGTTTTTGTTAGGGCTGATTTTAGTGACAAGTGAGGGAACTGGTGATTGCCAAGGACTAATCTTCTTCCACAAGCCGAATCTGACTTCATCATGATGTACTCTCAAGTTGTCGCTATTTTCGCTGTGTTTGGGATTCATCATCATCATAGTATTGGCAGCAGTTATACCAGCCGCCATTGTTGCCAACACAACACAGTGTGTCTGAATCTATCACATCACCCTCCTGTTTAATTTTTTTGATTTATATCCTCCTCTCCCCAACTCGCCGAAGCCCCAAATCGAATTTGTATTTCCTTTTTTTTTTTCCCCCCGAGGAAGCCTCACAGCACAATTTTAGGTCCTTTTTGGTGGGTGGGTGAGGTCCGCTTTCAGATTACGGAGTATTACGGATTACTGTACTATATTTTGGGTCAATTTTGGTTTAGGTTTTGGGGTTATAGTTCAAATCGGGTTTAATTAGTTTCGAGTTTCTTATTTACCGGTCAAATTCGGAGAAGGTTGATCCAAATCCAAATTGGATCATTTGAAATTGTGCTCGATCGATTGATGTCGGCGCTTAGATGTCAGTCACCTATTATCTCAAGTTGAAATTTTAATTGGGTAATTTGAGTGATTCAAATTATAATTTAGGTAAGTCAAGTGATCTTTTCTCCAAACGATTCATTTATATGGGTAAAAATCCAGCACGGGTTAGCATGGGCATGGCTAAGAAAATCACAAGTCACAGGCTGACGACCTTGATTCACACCTCGAATCACCTCAAGTGCATTCAACTCCAAGCTCGCTTTTGGTACCCAAATTGTCAAGCCACATATAGATTGTAGCATGCCAGAGCTAGCTTTTTCAGGAAAGATGTCCAGTGCGCATTCAAATTGGTATCAGACACTACAACAAAGATCTGCCGATGAATTCCGTAGCAGCGAACCAATGCCACAAATTGTCATCATAAGTAGCCTCATCAAAATTGATTTTAATGACACCCGAGTAGAATGGGGACCATTGAACTCGGAGTAAACCCAACTTTATCGATTCGAAATAAATGACCCTACTTTTATCGACAAAGTCTTTATTCGACTTTTCCGAAATAAAAAAAAATCTAAATTAGACCGAATCAAATATGTCACTCCCGAAATTAAAACTAACCCAAAATAGTATTGATCCGAAAATTAACTAGTCCGAAAGTGAGCCAAACTTGAACGACGCGTTCACTAAGTCTACGGGTCTACAATTAAGGCTCACGAGACGAGGGCATCACGCGAATTTTACGAAAGAAAAGACACCCTGTGTTATCATCAACCGGTGTTCTTCTGTAAACCAAACTCAGTTCTGGTTTGGGAAAAAAAAAGTTAAAAAAAGGGGAAAAGGGTTTGGAAGAAGGGGGAGAGACTCAACAAAAATCAGAGTCTCTCACACAAATGGCTGACTAGTTCATCTTCTCCACTTATAATTATCGACCCACCATATAATAATAAACTCAATTAGATACTCCAAAGCTTCATCATCACTTTTCTATCAAATGGCAGATGTTATCCGTTTATCTTCCTGCAATTCTCTCAGATACTGCTCTTCTTCTTCTTTGCTCACTTCGTTGAACAATTTGCACCCACTTGCACTTGTTGTTCCTAAGTCCAATCCTCTCAAAAGGGTTTCTAACAAGTTGATTGATTCTGCTTCTACTGCTCTTGTTTCTAAGCCTCTATCCCGAAAGCGACCGCCTTTGTTCAAGGTAATTTTTCTCTTAATTTTAACTGACTTATGCGATTTTTTGCTTGAATTTATTTGCATTGTAATTCGATATGCCGAATGAGTAAATCTGCAGGGGATTTGGATTGTCTCAATTAGTTGGTTAATCTAGAATTTAGAAGTTTGCCTGAGATATTTTGGTTTGTACCATTCGGTTTAGTTCGGGTTTGAGCTAGTAGGAGCACCAGAGCTTGAAAAGGTCTCCTTTTTCGAGTTTTTAATATTGTTGCATTCGCGAATTTCTTATCCAGCTCCTTGAGTTTATAATATATGCACCGTGGTTTTTTGTGTTTTGAGATTGAGAAGATGATGGTTTGGTGAAATGTTCTTGTTTGGGACGGCAGGAATGACTATTTCCAAAGAAATCATTGGGAACGGAATTCGTGTTTTCGTGTGGTTTTTAGTTGCAACGTTGGAGTTTGAACTATTGAATGTGGTTTCTGATGTTCTGGGGTTGTGCTTGAAAATTTTAGGTGCACGCGGTTGTTGCTGAAACAACTGATCAACCAAAGTGGTGGGAGAAGAATGCAGGACCCAATATGATTGACATACATTCCACTGAAGAGTTCTTGGGTGCCTTAAAAGATGCCGAAGATAAACTAGTAGTTGCTGAATTTTATGGAACTTGGTGTGCCTCTTGCCGGGCTTTGTTTCCAAGGGTAAGTTTTTACAGTTGGTCTGCCGCTTTACTGATGTATTATCTTCTTAAGCTTTGTCATTTTGCTTTGATAACTGCTGTCGTATATTGCTTCATGTTAAGAGGAGGTGTGAAGTTCGTTCCCTGGGACTGTAGGAGTTTCTCAATGGCATGGTTGTAAAAATTTAACATGAAATCTAGATTAAGAAAAATCCTTAACATGTGTTAAATAATGACAACTAAGTGGAGCATTGTGTGCATCTGTATGACAGTCTTTCTCCTGCTTAATGGTCACTCCATCGTATATTGGAAATCTCACTCAATCGACTTCTAATTTTATGTTAAAAACCCACTTAATTCGTTTTAGTAATTTTATAAATTCAGTTCTCCCTTGTATCTCACATAGTACCATGTACCACCAAATTCAGAGTGAGCTGAAGTCTGGCACCCGTTAAATTGGAGATATTGAGAGCAATTGTGGACTCTGCTTCTTATATTCTTAGGAGAACGTTTCTAGAACAAAAGGTGACTAGTTGGTCTCTCTTTCTCTCTCACATTTCGGCACCTTAGTTTTATAAGGCATAAGACTCACAGGGGTGAGGAAGGCCTTCGGCCACGAGGCTTAAAATGCCAAGTGAAGGCGCACGTTTTAAAGGGAGCAAGGTGCACTTATTTTGCAAACAAATTTCTATTTTTCAATTTGATTTTTTTTTGGAAAATATCACCGCTTTTTAGTACTTAAACATGTAAAGAAGTAAAAAGGGAAGGATTAAAGAGGCATACGGAGGGTAGTAAAGAAATAGGTAGAAGTTGCATAGTTGTGTGCTTCACCGTCAGCTCTGCATTGCGCTTCAAAATTCCCCTTCTTGACCTCTTAGTTGCTCGAAACGAGTCGGGGGCAGGGGATTGAAGCAGACAGTGTCAACAGTCTTTTAATCACTCTTACTTTCTGCCTGGCCAAATGGTCCGATTGCCTTCCTTCCCTTATGTTGCTGAAAATCAACCTTGTGGGGCTGTAGGAAGCCACTGTAGTATAGTAGTGAATGCGCCACGGCTGTGCCCCGTGGGCACCACTGGCACCTCAATGCGCCTTTCTCTTCTGCTTTTCTAAACTAGGGTCCGACCACCTTAGGTGATTCTCCTCTTATCACCTTCAGTCTTTATCTTCTTGTGCAAAGGGTTTTAAGTACTCTTCTTCCTCTCTTATTTCGATATGAGAAATGAGAAAGATGCGGTCAAGCAGCCAACCATTTCTTATTCATCTGGGGCGCTCGGCCGGTGCTCCTTTCTCAAACTAGATGATTTCCACCAAGAACTTGATCACCGTGGCATGCTAATTCCACAAATGACCGACAAATAAGGAGAATTCTAAAACAAAATGAGAAGATTCCATTTAATTTTAAAAGAAGCCTTCCCCGCCAGTGAAAGCGCCTGAGGGCCTCTGGATCGGGAAGCGACATTTGGTGATGAGGAAGATGCGTCCCCCGGCCTCAGCAGATCCTGCAGTTTCAGCTTCGACAACAGCGGCTGTGAATATTTATAGAAAAGAGATTCCTGATACACTTATCTAAAGAATTAACAAATTTAAGATGGATCAATTTATTTATGTGCAGCTATACGAAATACGAAAGTTGATTAATATCCTTAACCTGAAGGCGCACGGAAAGAGTTTTTCACTCCTAGTCTTATAGACAAGGGGAAGTTAACAGACGATGATGCCAATTCTTATATTGTTATATAGTACATGTATACGAACTCAGTGGGGAAATAACAGAGGAATAGATCATACCAATCGTTTCGCAGTTTTGCAACCCATATATTTATACCTTCGATGGCATTTAATAATGTGCGTAAGTAGAGGACTTGTTTAACAAAGGACCACATACAATAGGATCTTATCTTGAAATAGAAGATTAGGGGGTAAAAGGGGGTGGGGGGGGGACTTGGGAGAGATCAACAGCAAGTTACTAAAGTGTGTGTTATGAAAGCGTCTAACAAGTAACAACACCCAAGACTCACCCATGTAGCATGCCGATGGAGATGGTATGTTGCCAACGGCATATTTGGTAGCCGGGATACAAAGTATATTGCTCAAGACTGCAAAATTAAATAGTGCTTTGACTTCTGTACAAATGAGCAACATCAAATATTCCGAATGTAAATTTGAATGGAGTTGGGAAATTTAATCCTATATTATTAATTCTTAGGGTTGTAGTCTACTCTAAGGGAAGACTTCATCAATGATATTGTATTTATTCATTTCAATTTTTTCATTTTACATTTGCGAGAAAATTGTCCTTCCGTTCTGTGCTTTCTTTCCATTTTCATATCTGAATGGCAACCCTGCTTCCAACACTAAGCCATGCAATTTCTCACTGTAAATGAAGTAATATGAATCACTGCCGTGAGGCTTACATACTTTTCCGTTATTTGGAAGTTAGTTACTTAAGTATTCCCTTCTGATATCTAATACAATGCCCAGGCTGAACAGCTCTACTCCCTGCCTTCTGGTATCTGGTGGTACAAACTAATTAGGTCAACTTTTTTTGTTTTGGGTACTCGTCTTATTTGTTGATGGAGCTGCAAAGCTCTCTTGCAAGTCTTTCTTCTAACATCATTTTGAAATCTACATAAGGAAGCTGGATTTTCACCCCTTGGGTGTTTGGTTGCTTTCAAGTTTTAATCTTTAAGCTGTGAAATCATTCACTAACATCTGGGTGATCTTTTCCTTTTAAGAGTTTTCTTTTCTCCCTAATTCTGCTCAATCCAACTTCAATTGTATAACTTTAGATGTAAGACAATACAGCAATTTCGTCAGGCAATGGAAGACCTTAGCTTTTATTGTAAAGACAAGTTGAAGCACGATGCAAATGCGTACTCCTAGCCCACGCCATAATCATTTTTACATTCTAGATCTTGAAAGGGCCATTTATCTCTGGTCTTTGCATTTCCATATACTATGCTATAAACAGCTCACAAATTCTGTAGTCGTCACTTTAATATACACTTTCCAATAGAAGGTATTTAATAAATTATTAAAAGAGCGAGATGGAACCTTTTATTTGCATGCAGCACGTGCCATGGCAAGGGGTTGGGGTTGTGGTCATTGCAGCTGTTGACAAGCCTTCTTTTTCCTAAAATCTTTTCTGTATTCATCTCTATGACATTGCAGCCCTTGTTTCTAGTTTTCAGTGGGGTACACTTGTTCTATATCATGCACTAAAAATGCTTTTGTAAATATGGTTTGCAGTTACAAGTTTACATATTACTGAAAAATATCACTAACACTTTGTTTGAAAATGAAGTGGAGGGAAAGAGAGGGAGGGACTTGGAGGGAAAGGGGAGGGAAGGTGAGAGGATGGGAGGGGAATTACTCTTGTAATAGAAGAATGGGTAAAGGAGGCAGTGTGTGTAGTCCAAATATTAGATTTTTGGGGAACAAATGCCTAGGGTGGAAATAGGGAGGGAAGAATATTCTCTCCTCTCACAATTTACCAAAACCGTCCAAATTTAGAGGGGTTTGGAAGGAAATCGCCCGCCCACAGAGAAACTGCGTACTGGAATCCAGTTGCTTTCAAAGTGGATCATAGTTTTGTCAGACAACAGCAACAACAAAGAAAAAAGAGACATCTACAGACTGCAGAATCCATTTTTTAGTATCAGTAATTCATTATACCTTGATGGTTCATAATCTGTATGCTGAAGTTCTTAAAAAAAATAAAACAGTAAGTGATGTGGTTCATTGCACCTAACATAAGAATTGAGATTTTACCAAGGCGTTTTAAAGCCTCACCCCGACACGTAGGTGTAACTTGATAGTACGACCACTTTTGTTTTCTCCTTTTCATCGCTCTTTGTATTTCTTACCAAATAATGGGTTTTCCTTCATTTCCTTTCCCTCAATATCTCTCTATACAAACATAGTGTAAGTGGTCTCATATTTTCAACTTTTTGAACCATAAATATGATATTGTTACATTGCTAACCTGTAGAGGTGAATACGAGTTCGCTGTTATAACAAAACATTGTTCAACGATCAGCAACACATAGAAGAATAAAAGTGGCCTAGTGCTGTAATTGTGAAATAAGTCTGCAGATATGCCTTCAAATTTCAATTGACAGTTTCGTCATCTTACCCTCACATGTCCAAAACACCTATTCCGATTTTAAAGAGGTTTTGATGCACCAATGGTTTTGATAGTTTTGTCTCTTTTAGTGAAGAATTCAGAAAAAAACAATGGTTTGCAGCTTGGTATTTTCTGGTGAAGTTGATTGTAATGTACGAGTAGCCAAAGCGATTCCTGTCTAATAAATTTCCATGATTTTTCTAGGCATCAAACATCGATGTGAATATCCATTGCACTGACACGATTTACGTATCATGATGTGACTATTAGATTGTATGAGATGACATGGGCGTAGCTTAGGAATTTTAGGATCGTTAATCGAAGGTCTACCTGACTATTGATGATACACACGATCACAATCAGTAACCTTGTTCTATTCACATTTAGGTTAAGTTTGGTTGGAGGAGGGATAAGGATTACATTGTGATGTAATGAAGTGTAGTACAAAAATGTGAAATTGGAGAGGGGCAAAGAGGAGTCATAAGGGGGAGAGAGGAGTCGATTACATCTGATGATCTAATGACACTTACATGTGATTTAGTTGAACAATGATGATTAGCTTTATCTCAATGGAAATCTCATCTCATGGTTATGAGGATTACACCCCTCCTACCAAACAAGCCGCCTTAGTGATAGCTGTTTGATTCTCTGTAAATGTGCTTCATATTTTTTATCTTCTGTATGTTTCTTGTCTTTGCTCTTTATTTGTGTCTCTCTTTCGACTTTCTGATTCTTTTGCTTCGATTAATGGTTCCTTAGGACTGTGCATGATAGCCCAACCCATATTTATTTTGGAATTAAGGGCTATCGTTTTGTTGTTGGTGATTGCTTTGTTAACTTGAAACTCTCATCTTACCTGTATTGTCTTGAATTAAGAGATTTTAATTTCTTTCATATTTTTATAATGAAATAGGAATATGACATCGTCCTCTACCTAGTTGTTAGGTTTTCATGGTCTTGACTTAGGCACATTTAATTTAGCTTGTATCGACGTAGAACGTCCTGCCTGTAATAAGTTGTTATATACTTGCTTTGTCCATGTTTTCTTTCTTTTTGTTCCTTGTGTCTTTTTGTTTTTAACTTAATCTTTTGTTGCAATCTATTTCCAGTTGTGCAGAATGGCAGAAGAACATCCTGAAATTTTGTTTTTGAAAGTAAATTTTGATGAGAATAAGGCGATGTGCAAAAGTATGAACGTGAAGGTGCTTCCTTATTTCCATTTCTACCGTGGAGCTGACGGAAAAGTGGAGGATTTTTCATGTTCCCTAGCCAAGGTGCGATCTAGCTCTCTACTCCTCCTTTCATAGATCCTTATGAATGCGTTTTAAATCCTTTCAGTTTTAGCTAGATGACTGAAGCCTGCATGGCACAGATTAGAATATATTACGGGAAATTTCCATTTGAGTGCCTTGGGTTTTGGGTGAAATTCACTGTGGTGCCCTAATATTTGACAAAATCTTCCGCCTGCTTGCCAAAGGTCGATGAAAAAAAGAGATAAATACCTACCAAGTACCTATTGTGTGTAAAAACACAGTTAGGGCCGAACGAATGCTATACTGTCTTTCTCCTATGATAAGTTGTATCAAAAGGTTGCAAAAAGCCAAGTACGGAGTACGTTGTAATTTCTCTCCTCACATTTCCAGAAAACTACTAATATAGAAGTTGACAGTTGGTGGAATGGCTCTCCGTGTCTGTATGTCTATATTCTATGTTGTTCATAAGTTTAGTTTAATGTTTGATTAATGCTACCCATTTCTTCTTCCTTCACCACACTCCATTGTAAAGAGGAGGTAATTTATGTTGATGGGGACAAGGTCCATGTTACATACCAGCCATGCACGGTGATACAATTCTAATTCTGTCAGAAATGTGGGTTCTTTTCAGAATGTTCTTTCTATTTTACAAGTGATTCCGTGCTTGGCTATGACGAATTATAAAGATAGCTGCGTAGTTCTCTTATAGCAAGGAAGACCATCTTGCTAGTTCGTTTGTAGGATCAAATGTGGAGAAATGGAGGATTTGGTCAAAACTATATGATTTTGAAGAGTGTGGTATTTTTCCCGAAATGGTTGTAAGATTATGTTTAAGAGTCTATAAACTCTTGTGGCACAACTTTACATGAAGTAGGTGCGGTGTTCTCTACAATGGTTGGGACTCTTTGCTGGAGGTTATTAGAGTAATTCGAGCTGAGATTTTGGAAAGACATGTGGGTATGTTATTAAGAGCTTTATATTTCTGCCCGTTGTAATACGGCAATTTCTGCTTTCATTCCAAGGATGGTAACTCATGGAACTTCTGCGACTTTTGGCTAATATTGTCCAATTTTTTTGGAATATTGGAGATAGATTACCTTTGAGTGTGGAAGGCGGACACCTCTAAGGTTTCCGCCTGTCAGTTGTCTTTAAGCAGACGAGTGGTGTCGTCTATGAGTCCGATTTTGAGTGGGATTTGGGAGCCGAAAGCTCCTCTTGAGGTGATGCTTTCTGCTCTATGATATTAGAGAGAGTAAAACTGTTGACGGTCTATAGTGTGCCGGATGCCTATAGTCGCTGACCAAATTGTAATTCTTTCGTCACTAAAACTCCCTCTCGGTTAAAGAAGCATTTCTAGGACTTGTGGGTTTGACATCCTCATTTGAGGGAGATTCCTTTTCTAACTTCCGTATTTCACCGAACTCACTCCCTGATCGACTTCTCACAGTTGGTGGTTCAAATCCACGTGCTGCTGTAAAGATTACTTTGCGGGATATCTTGAGGTTTAAGATAAGCTCTACCTGGATTTTATGTTGATTAACTTCGCAAACTTAGCTCATAACTCATGAGGTAGGTGACAATGGTTGTATGAAGTTGAGTATTGCCTGACTTCTGGAACCCTAGGATATATGTGATCGAGTTAGAAGAATTTGTGAAATTGATATTTTCATTCAGTTTGACTCCTAAATACAAACCACTGACATGAGTAGTTTTATTCTTCCTGCATCAAAGTCTTGTTGGCTTAAAATAGTGTTCTTTCAACACGCAACAGCGTTCTGAATGCCACCGTTTTCATTCCATTTTGCAGTTCCAGAAAATAAAGGATGCCATTGAAACTCACAATCCAGCTAATGGCAACAACAGCGGGGACAAAGTGATCAAGGATCTCGGATCGGAAAATCCATCCGACAAAGCTGACAAACCAGCAGAGCAAGATAACACATGAAGGCCTCTTGAAGTCTTGAACCAGGTCATATGTTAATACATAGTACACGATGTCAGTATTTTCTTGAGTTGGTGCTGGTAGTACATATGTATATTTGCAAATTGTGTAAGGTGAAGTCGCAAAATGTAAGTCTCTGTTCATTCTTTTGCTTGTCAGAGTTGTCACAACATAAATGGCAAATTGTACATCCAAATAGCCGAACAGGTTATCATGATTCATGAACTCATCAGGTTTCTGGATTCTCTTGATCCTTCACAGTTCACTCTTGTGGTTGTAATCTACGATCACATACGTGTTTCTAAGTTGTTTAGCGTTACACTTGCTCTTAATCAAATTGATATGTTTGAGTGAACCATTGACCGTGTATAAAAGTGTACTCATACGTAAAGACATAACATTGTTTCCGATATGAGTGAGCCAAAAACTAGCTAAGTTTTGAGGTATACAGTTTACTAGTATGATGCACAATGACTCCTAAAGATGTCTACACTTCTTGCATCATTGTGTAGTTGTTGACGCAATTTTTAATGAATCGGAAAGAGACTATGTTTTCAACATAAGGTAAGGTCGTAAACATCTGTAATGGCGTCCTACATTTGTAAGATAAGGAGGCATAATATGTCCGATTGATCCCTCCTTTCTTTTGTTTTCTTGAAGGAAGACCTCTCCTTTCATAGAGAGAACCAAAAGATATTGTCTTGGTGTTCCAGAGTACATGACAATTCAGATATTAACTTCTGTGAAGTCAAGTTCTACATATATAGATATTGGTAGAAAAATGCTACTGGTAAGAGTGGTAACCCTATTGACAGAACCTTACATAATACAACAATCAGGCGTTCTTAGAAGGAAAAATATAAGAGATTTTCTGAGAGGAAGTCCTAGGGTTGTAAGAATTCTGTCTATGCAACTGGACCCAAACATATGCACAAAAATGAGAAAAAAAATCTAAATGTGAGCTAAATTTACGCAAACCGTCAGCCACTGACCGGGGAAGAGCTACCACCGGATGGTTTCTTAAACGCTGCCAAAAGAAAGAAACAATTTTCGATGTTTATCAGTAAAAGTGACTTGGAAACACTCTTTTCCAAGGGAGAAGGGAGCAAAATGTTGTACCTGAAGCTGCTCGTAATGTGGTCTTAACTTGTGACAAACGAGACGCCCCAGTTCCTGTTCTTGGTGACTGAGAAAGTCTCGTAGGTGTTTTCGGCCTGGATTGGCAAACAATGTCACACATTAGACACACGAGTGATTAAGTTTTCAGGTCATATTGTAACTTTTCTATATAGTAAACTGAAAATGGTACAGATTTCATTGGACAGTCCTGGATTTCGAAATCAGAAAAGACAGTAAAGTTTACTATAGAAAAGCAGCCAATTATAGTTAATAGTACGTACTTCTCTTTTCGCGTTTCTGATGTTTTGGATCGTTCTGGTGAAAAGTCAGTATCTGTTCCTGGCGACTGTTCACCATCAGATGCTTCGCTTAATCTCTCATCGTTATCACCATCACCGATGTCCATCATATCGTCATCCATAGAAGTCCCACCAGGGCGCTTAGATTGCCTGCTGGGAGAATGCTTTTGACCTTTCAAGTCAGTCAGGGACCTTGATGATCGTATACCATCACTTCCAGTCTCGCCCACAGCATGGTGCGCACCAGGATCAGAATGATCCGAGAAATCAGCAGACTTATGAAGAACGCCTGGGCGTCTGACGCCAGTTATTGTTGGGCTCTTTCGAGGACTACCTGTGATGGACCGCGTTGATGGAGATGAAGGTCCATTTCTGGAGGAACTAGTACCCGGAGAGCCTGTAGACCGCTTTAGGCTTGGACTTCTAGGATCCCTGAGCAACCGCTCAATCTCCTCATCTTTCTTAGCCATTGCATCTCTTAAAGATGACACCTGAAAGTTCAACATGAGACGCAGTCAATGTGAAATGCAGTCAGGTTAGCGAAAAATTAAATTTATGTAACAAATCAAAGCACTGCTTCCTTACGCTCAGAAGCATGTTTACCTTTGCCACTACAAAATCTATGATTACCATCAACACATATTATCTACTTACAAAATTTAACAAAAGTATTTCATCTGAAATACTGGCACAAGTCACCCTACTCAGACATTACCTCTCATTTCGCTCTCATTTTCAGATTAGTAAATCACTGATTCCCCCAAAATCATAGGACAGAAAAAAAAAATGGACAAAGTGTTCCTAGAAAACTCTACTCCATGATATAAAGAGGAGTGAATTTCTTGGCTGATTGATCCATCTCAACTCTTGTCTCTAAAAACGAATTCTTCAAGATCAAAGTGCCAGGCGTTGAAGTCATAAACGTGACAAGTTCTTAAATAAGTACCTGATCCATAAGTTCCTTGACATCTTTTCCCTCTTTATTATTCCGTGCAGCACCCAGCTCCACACCAGAAACCCGTTCAGCAAATTTCAAGGTGCTTAAAGTTTCTGAATATGAAGTCACGTCAGGATTCATCTGAACGAACATTAGTGTCTTTGCTCGACCACCTGGAATATTAAAGGGAAGTGTTGAAATACCACAACATTAAAAACCACAAGTTAGATGTTCGACTTGAGGTTAAACACTAAACCGAGAAGTGCTAATCCAGAGGAGAAGAAACAGAAGTAAGATTACCTAGAGAAGTCTGAAGAACCTGAGTAAGCTTACTATTCCTGTAAGGAACATGAGGGCTTTTCTGAGCCAGTGCGAAGATAACATCTCCTAGAGCAGACAATGATTTGTTAATATGTTGTGC
>JBBYHQ010000009.1:3618321-3642385 GCA_038382645.1 Spergularia azorica
GGAAGATCAGCATAGAATCCTTGTTTCATCTGAAACACTTCATGGAACTTATTTCCACCATGGAGTAGCATAGTTGGCGACTCTAAATGAAAGAGGCGAAATATAAATTTCAGGAACAAGTCATAAAACAGCTTGGAACGCAAAATGAACACCAGTTTCAATATTCTCATACAATAAACCAAATTCTATCCAGCTTTACAAAAACACTCATTTTCATCATCGGGATGCATCTCTTCAGCATAAACAGATAGTAAGAACCAACCTGGTGAAAGAGGACTATATGAACGTTGGAATTTTATCTCTGAAAGAACTTGCCGCCTATCATCCACAGCTTTATAAACCGGGCTCCCAGAAAGTCGCTTTGTATGCCCTTTGAGTGCTAAAAGGCAATCTAACACAGGCCTCATAGATCCCTTCAAAACAAAACTTAAATTCAGAAAAGAGAACAGACCCAGAATAGGTACTGGCAGTTGAAGGAGCCAACAGATTCACAGTATCCAACTTAGATATAGCACAAACAATAACATGCATAATGTCACTCAATGTCGCTGAAGTAGCTCTTTGGCTCCTGTAAGTGATATATCGAACCAGTTTCATTAAAGGAGGGCTGCTTCCGAGTGAACAGCTAAACAATTTCATACTACTTAACCAGAGTCACTACACTGGTACATCTAATATTTTTTACTGTATTTCAGCTATTATATGGAATAGTTTGATCAATTATCGCAGCCTTTATGTGATCCTGATCAGTTATGCAGCTTTGCAATTCATAATCATAGTTACAGTATTCTGAATTTACTGAATACCTTCTCTAGATCTGTTACTTCAAAAGTTGGCAACCCCATCTCGGACATGGCTGTAATAAACCGCTGAATTTTTCTCCTTCTAGACTCTGATGACGGACTTGAATCATCTCTCTACAAAAATTTGGTACACTTACAAGTTTAATTACTGGTTACACTGTAAATTATATCGGACATGACAAACAAAAAGGAGGATCTGAAGCACCTCATCAGAAGAACTGTATTTGAGCTTCTGTAAAATTTGATACAGTATATCACCATCAAGCAAGGATGCTCTTAACTCCTCGTCTGAAGCTTTCACCGACAAATAGAAATGAGGAACTGCAGAGTTTAACCATTCAACCAAGGCCATTCTCTGTTGTACTGCAGGTTAAAAATCAAGTTCAGTAACTAGGGAGTAGACGACGATCAGAGGTGAATTGGCATAAGACATTTTCCTTACCCTCGGCATCAAAAGTTGGGCTTGATACCATTTCGAAAGTATTCCCCTTAACATTAAACCTTGGACTCGTATTCATCATGCTCGACTATGCATGAGTGCTCACTTCTCACTCAATAAGAGTACGTTAAAATGTGAAGTGCCAAACAATTTCATATGTGGAGAGACCAATCATTTGTCATCTCCCTGAAAGAAACGGAAGTTTATATTCTGACTCTCAACTGTCTCTGAGTACTACCAGCGTTCTGTAGACAAAAATGCAGGATTGTCATTCCGAGCTATGAAAAGTAATCATTAACTTAGTAGAGCCAACCACACTCAAGGCTTCCCAACCAATAAACTCACATTGTATGCCTAAGTCTCAGATCATAAACAAATTCGAGCCTTCACAATCTCATAGACAACATAGTTTATCAACCAAGAATTTCATAGAATCGAAAATCCCATGTCCCTCACTTTCCGATAAAACTTTCAATTTCTAAGCAAATGATGATCACTTGGCAGCTCAAGCAAAATACGAAACACAGATCATCATTACTCATTCACTAAGACAGCATATATATTTGGTATAACCAAACAATGACCTACAACAAATCGAACAGGCACCATCCTTGCGCAATTTAATTGAAAAAAAAAAGACAGCACATTTGGCGTAGCCATTACAATTTCAACGTAAAAAAAAGCCAGTATGAACAAAATCCCAGGCACCTTATATCAAAGTCAGCAATTTTGCTATCTAACACACCATATCATCTCATATCGACACGACTTACTAAACGTTCCCTCTCGAATTTCAAATTCTAACTCCGCTCCAATACATGCGCATTTAAAATAAATAAACCATGATCAAGAAAATCCGAATTCCTAATTAAAGCACATATCATCAAACATTTGGCAGGCAACATGAACACATTCGACATAAGAGGTCAGAACAAACATGATAAAAACAAATTATTAAATTAACATGAATATTAATGAAAGCATAAAAGTCAAAAGATAACTTACAGTGCACGATCAATAAAAAAACAAAGCAGCATCAAAAAATAAAAATGGCGGAAAAGTTGGTTTGATTGTTTTGGCAGGAGAAGATTTTGAGAGAAGAAGAAGAGTTGGATGATGTGGCGTATAGTATGGTATGATAGGAACATGAAGAGATGTAATTGGCATGCCTTTGTTGTAGGAATTAACATTATTTCAGACCGTTGAATATCTTTGGTGTGACCGGCCACTTTCATTGGGTAGTCTTTGGGAGTTCCGTTGACATGGCGGGAGTTTATCTCCATTACCTTTTTTGGTCCTTTTGACTCAACTGCTTTTTTTTACCTTTTTTTTTTTTTTGTTCACCGGGTTTAATTTATGTCACCGACCAACCGAATGTTGGATCGAATCGTAAGCGGCTGGATTTCGCTTAAGATAATATTCGAGCTTAATAGTTACATTAGCATAAAGTGTCGCAAGTTAGACATCTAGTTTGGAAATTTGTGTATCAATATTAACTGCACTGGTAAAATTCGATAACAGGAGGTATTTTTTTATGTGAAAATAAAAGCATTTCTTATGTCTCCACTAATGTCCCGTATCTTTCCTAACATCATAGAGTTCGTGCCTAACACTAACCACCAAGGTCCCAATTGATTTGTTGCTTCCTCTATAACAAGTTTCCTTAGGTGTAATAACTAATGTACATCGTTTAGTGGTGAATTGGGTGTGGTTCCTCTACAGTTTAAAACAAACTATATATGATAAATTTTCCCAATTAAGGGAAGAATTAAATATTTAATACGGAGTACTTATTTGTGCATTTAAGTAACCATTTTATTTTGTTTTATTCCCAATAATAATAAACTCTACAAACTCCAACAAAAAAATAACTCTATTAGACGATCCCTACACGTAAATATCAACGTGAGAAGTGTAAAAAAACACTACTCCCCTTATCTAATCTAGTTTCCGTGATCATCTAAGAGCTTTATAATCTTCTATTGTGAGCATTTCATATAACATTTCAAGTAAGCTAATTTTACATCATTTTGGTACTAATAAGGATCATTTGATGTAGTGGAGCCGCCATGACGACCCAAATCGAGTGGATATAATACTTTGAGTACTCAATTCGGATGTGATTTCATTATTCCCAATAAAATACGGAGTAGTTCTGTTAATGGTGTTCGCTGCGTTCAACTATTCTAAGGGAAATGCATTTGTCTCAACAGCCTAACCAATCAAATTAGCACTAAGCAAGTATGATCTCATCTTGGACGCAGCTGATAGCGTCATGAGAGCGTCTTCACGTTTCTAAATTCCAAGTAGTGTAGGATGGTTTTCTCTTCTCGTTCTTGCAAACTGAGTGTCCTTAGGTATTTAATTTGGCATAAGGACGTATTTGGACATTTGGTGGTTCACACAACGACATTTGTATATTGTTTATATTTAGTGATAATATAGTTTAACAGAGTTATGATATGCTTGTTTTTACATTTTAGATCCACACACTCAATTTCAATCATTACATCCATATCAGTAAGGGCGAATGCACAAGTATCTGGGGTACACAAGCTAAGCTACTCTTTCATCATTAAAATCACACACCATAATAATATTTCCACAAAAAAATAGCAAAACAATTTTGAAGAGTTATTTAAAAGCCAGCCAGGTTTTCCGAAATTTAGGAGTTAAATTCACCCCTATATGATACCATTAACAAGTTTTTGGACCATTTACTTTTGGGGTTTTGGTAGATATATAGAAGCGCTAATGTGGCGAGAATAATGGGAATATGAGGGTCTGAACCGGGATTACTCTCAAGTTGATTTTCTAATCACTAGATCAACCTTAATTCTCAATTGGTTTTTTTATTTCACCACATGTCATTCGAATCTTACATGAACTAGCATGAATTTAATTGATTGTCCATTCTCGGACTTGGCAAATAATCGTTACTTATATACATACCTGAGGTCTTTGTACACGATTTACGCATTACGCATCCATTGACTTGATATGTCTCTTCGCTCTGAACCGTTTGAATGTTTGATCTCCAGCAGCAAAAATGATCATTCATGAATGTGATGATTTCGGTTCCTACTACCTTAAATTTAGCTAGCTACTGCTCTAGACTAGAAAATTTTCCCAATCGGTTAACGACTTTACAATACAAATATCACAAAATCTCATACGAGACCTTATGTGAGAACGTCTCACGAGAGATTTGCAACTCTAGCTCTATGGAGAGCATGGAGAAATGATAAACACCGATTTGAATTTGAGAGAGGAAGACGCGCGAGGAAGAAGTTAGAGCTTAGCTATTTTCGCAAGTTGGAGAATTGTAAACTGATGATGTGAGATGAAACAATTCACCATGCCAATAGCTATAATCAAGATTCAAGGAGCGTACATACCCACTAATGAATTAATGAATTTAACTTTCTAGATGATGCTCCATACTATACTCCCAAATTCTAGTCATGATTTAATGTCGCTTTTGGCACTTAGCATATGTATCATACTAGCATTTTTTTCTTAGCTTATCTCTGGACCAATAGTGAAGTAGGCTTCAATAAGAACATGATTGATTGCTTTACTTTTCCAAGTGAAATAAATTCAAGCATAATAATTGATAAGAAAGAAATTAGGGTTGTGAATGATACCAATAGCTAATTACATCTTAACAATTATGAAAAATATATTTAGGTGATGTAAATAGAAAGCATATCAAGATGTATATGATCTGAGAAACCGTTGGTTTTACGTTTTATATACGTACATAATACCGTTTTGCAAATGAAAGATACAAAATAAATAAAACAAACACACTCTAAAAGAAATGTGAACTTATATTCGACAACTAAATTAATTAACGTATATATTACTTCAAAGTCTAATTAATAAATTTTGTTTGTAAAAAAGGGGTAAAACAAAAAATATTATATGATAAACAAAGCCTCAAGTTGAAGAATTTTGGATATATATATAAAGGTCGGAAAAGTATATTTTTGGTACGCATCATGAGGTGCGAAACTAATTATGCTAGGATCGTATTGTAATAAATTTTTGTAATTTGATGATATGAAAAAACATATATACACGAAACTATTAGTTTCCACAAAATTATAGAATTTTTAGACAACTCTGATCTAATATAGTTGAAATCATATGTTAAATTACGTGTCAAAAAGGTACATGATTTCTAGAAACGATGGAGGTAGCAATTTTGGGGACAGTACACATTGGGGCATGCACATTTTTTATAGTGGATTAATACTATTAGTAAATAGGGTTGTTAAAGTATACTCCCTCCTACCCATAATGATTTCCCCTTTTTGAAAACAGTTTCTGAGTAGCCATGTTTGGAGCTACTTTTAGACCAATTGAATCGTTAACTTGTTGTAAAAATTAGTAGATATTCTGTTCTGCATTGCATTCTACCAACTCCACTTAATTTTAAGGTAAACGGGGCTTTCATTTGGTATAAAAGTAGCTCCAAACATAGCTACTCAAAAACTGAAAACGAAAGGGGAAAATCTTAGTGGGTAGGAGGAGGGTGTACATTACTACTCAATATGCTTCCTTGGATTGTTTAAACTTATTAGAGTTCGACTATTGAAACTTCATCATTAGTTAGTTCATTATATTTTTTCGACACTCTCACTCACAATATTTTAGCTCCAGTGAAAAAATGAGATAGAAGAAATGCAGAAGACTGCGTGGGGTGGAGTCAATGAAGAATCATGTAGCCATGTGTCATTTTTTCATGTTACAAATTGTTTCGGGTATGTTGGTTCATTCGGAGGTTGGTCACATTTCTGGGAAAGCCAGGCCAGTACTATGTTACAGTAGTTGACTAGTCAGTCTTCCGTAGAAAGGAACCAAAACATAGTACTATTCCTAAAAAAAGCAATAAAGAAGACAAACCAAAACCAGATAGATATACATACACATCTCCAAGAAACCAGGGACCAAAAAAACAACTGCAGCCCACCTTTCTCTTTCTCCATTCCATAAAACCACGTTCTCGATCTTCCTTTTTACATCACTTTCCTCATATATAACACAACAACCCTCGATCACTTTCCCAAATAATAAAATCTTCATTTTCATCCTCCACTACTTACTAATACTACGTACTGATCAAAACGTACACATTTTGGCTAGTAATAATAACTATACAAACAATGCGGTTGAGTTGCAATGGTTGCAGGGTTTTAAGGAAAGGTTGTAGCGAAGATTGTTGTATAAGACCGTCTCTCCAATGGATTAAGTCCCCTGAAGCTCAAGCCAATGCCACCCTTTTTCTTGCTAAGTTCTACGGTCGTGCCGGTCTTCTCAACCTCCTCCGCACTGGCCCCGATCATATTCGTCCTTGTAAGTAGCGTATTATTCTTCATACTTCAACTTGTTTTAAAATTACTTGTAAATTGCAAAAACGATCCAATTATAAATTCAGTAGAGTTTTGGTTATCTGATAGCCCAAAGATACTCTAAAAAAAAAACTGAAAATGGTGGGAGAGTCAAAATGAACGAGAGATTCTAAAAAAATATATTACTCATATTAGGCAGAGTCCAAAGTTTCATAAAACTACTGTAACTTAATTTTCTTTTTTTTTTTTAAAACGTGGCACTATGAAATTAACTGAAATAGAGGAATTTTTTTTATCCTGAATTTAATTAATAACGTTTATTTATTTTCCTTGTATGTAGCAATATTTAGATCCTTACTACAAGAAGCGTGCGGTCGAATAGTGAACCCAGTATACGGTTCATCCGGTTTGATCTCGACCGGAAACTGGCACTTGTGTGAAGCAGCTGTAGAAGCGGTCCTGGCCGGTTCACCAATCACTCAATTACCGATCGAATCAGCGGTTGAAAACATAAGCCCAGTGTTCAAAGCTTGCGACATACGCCACGTGTTGAAGAACGAGAAGGGTTCTCCTAAGGAATTAAATAAAGTTAAGAAACGGAGCCGGTTTAAATGGTCTAAGCCGAAGTCAAAGAAAGTTCAACAAGCCGAGTTGGTTAATGAGTTGAGTGTTGGCGACTCGGTGGGTCAAGACGATTCTGGTGTGACTCATAGTAGGGCGAGCGACTTGGGGTCACTGGAAGGTGTGGAGGATACGCTTGCTAAGGCCGGTGAAGTTGGTCTGGATTTGACATTGGGCTTTAGCCATAAGGTTCAACAGTCGATGACGGCTAGCCCAGAGTCAACTGAGAGGTTCGATGAGTTGACGCTTGGATTCATTTGAAATTTGCTAGGAAGGTTCGTTTTTTTGTAACAGTAAACTAGATCAAATAACGGAAACGTACACATTATTTTTGTGACACGTTCTTGACATTTATGAAACATCAAATAAACTACTACGATTAAAGGATCGGAGCAAATTAATTAAGTTAAGCTCAATAAAAGGAGTGATATATTTTATGTATCGAATTGATACCAATTTTTCCAAATGAGGTGATCATTATTTGAGGTATATAAGGGAGGTGTACGTTAATTGTTTTAGTAGCATTTGCTCTATGTGTCTAACTCTAACATGGTTGTCAATTTCCCATCTATGGGACTATTTATGCCTTCCACCTTTCACAATGTTATTTATGCCTTCCACCTTTCACAATGTTCTACAAATTGTTTTAGTTTTCATAGGTAAGCATATGATGGAAACAAATTTCCTTAAACACAACATCAATAGTTGCATTCTCTAGCTTTATGTCTAACATAAGCCCCCACCGTTCTTTTCACTTGTCTAGTTGTTTAAAATTCTCTGACACCGTTCTTTTCACTTGTCTAGTTGTTTAAAATTCTCTGACATATACTAGTATGATATATACAAACCAAACGTCTTACAAATGTAAAGAATAGCGAGATAAACGATTACTATTTTTCATAGTTGTTTTATCTACATTTATTAAACAATCAACAGAGACACAATTGTTTATCTACATTTATTAAATAATCAACGGAGACACAATTGTTATACCACAATTACAAAACGCGAATACGAGTAATCCACAATTACAAAGGCCATGTTCGGCAACATATTAACAAGTAGAAAGTAGCATTTTGACCGGGTCAAACTGCTACTTTATTAGTTTGGCTAACATTTTGAAAGTAACATTTTAGGTAGTAGTTGGCATTTTAGGTAGCATTTGAGAAATGTTTCCCAAAGTAACATTTTGAGTAAAAAAACTAGCATTTCTATTTTATTTTTCTATGTACTATATAATTTTGATAAACTCAACAGATACTTCTACCGAACACGTCTAACTTCAACTGTTGATTTTAGAGCTAATAGCTACCTGCTACTAAAACAGCTATTTGCTACTCGAAAAGCTATCTGCTACTCAAACAGCTAGTCCAATCGGACATAGCCAAAAGGTTTGGAATACGTTTTTGAGTGATTTTTAATTTTCTTTTTTTTTGTCCAAGCACTCCTCCCGCAAGATGGCAAGATCCATACATCACAAAAACCTGGGCCTATAATATCTCAAATTGCTGTGGATTTCCTTGGGCTTAAAAAAGAAGCCATCAAGCCTTCCTACACAATAACACTCGGAATCTCGGATAATACTCCACTCTTCAGTCGTCATAGCATAACCTCCCCACCATTTCACTCCCATTTTCCCCAAATCAGAAAGAGAGGAGAGAGAAAAAGATCAATCAAATCAAAAAATGGGAAGGAAGAGCTTCAAGGTGGAGTTCGATGAGAGCCCGCCGGATGACTTCGACCCGGCAAGCCCATACAAGGATCCGGTAGCAATGCTGGAAATGCGTGAGCATCTTGTGAGAGAGAAATGGATCCAAATCGAGAAGGCCAAGATCCTCCGCGACCGTCTCAGGTGGTGTTATCGTGTTGAAGGCGTCAATCATCTCCAAAAATGCCGCCACCTTGTCCAACAATACCTCGAATCCACCCGCGGTATCGGCTGGAACAAAGACTCCCGCCCTCCTTCCCTCCACGGTACTCCCCATTTTCTCTCTTCTCTTATTCTTTTCTTCTCTTGTTGTTTGTTGCGGGTTTTGGTCAATCAGCGATTGTGTTTCGTCTTATAGGTCCGAAAGTGGAGACTGCTGTTGAAGAAGAATGAATGACCCTTCTACTCCTCCAATTATGTCCAGGTATTGAACTTTTGTTGTCTAATTTTGGGTGCTTTTCATTTGATAATGTATATGTTTGTCCCGTAAATGTAGTCCCTCTACCGGTGTTCACGCGAGGCGAAAGATTTTAACGAATGTCGACTAGTACTATAATCAATCAAGGTCAAGGGTTTAGCTGAAATTGAGTGTAGATTGAACATTTGTTTTGATGGTCTCAGTTAGGGTTAATTGTAAGTTGTCGACAAATTTGGGTGGTCACTTTTCATATTGGAAGAAATTGTTGTAGAAAGGTGAAGATTAGGAGAATTATTGATTCCATAAGAGCATAACTAGTCTTTGTGCCTGTGAAAATTACGGGACTGTTTTTTGGTTTTTTTTGTTTGTGTCCGGGTCTTCTTGTTACACCTCGTGATATTTTTCCGTGTCAATGCGTACTTCGTTGTGTATATGTGAAATCATTGCACTACATTTTTATTTTATTTTTCTATAAGTCATAAGGGGAGGTTATAAGATCATAAGAGTGTGTTTGGAATTTAATTATTCTCAAATCCAAAATTGACTCAAATCCCATGTTTGCGAACTTAAGATTCGAGAATTTGGAATTATATCAAATCCTTGGGATTTTGATTGAAATTATTTCTAATGGAAAACAAATGACACCCAAAGAGCCCTCATTTGAAATCCCACGCTCTCTCTCCTGTCAAACCCTCATTTTCGAATACAAATTTGGAATTTAAAATTCCGTATTTTTCCAAAATAGTGATTTGTAATTGAAATACATAATCTTAAATGATAGAACACGAGTCTACTCGGGATTGAAGAGAAATGGCGTTGGATATGACGGTGTGGGAAGACAAAATTCATGTGGAGAATATATTTAGACTTTTTTTTTTTTTTTCCTTCTGCTTGACTTTCAGATTATTTTTAGTGTGTTTAGCTACTTTTACCCCTCCCCTCTCCTTCTTATAAGGTTTGATTTTGATTTATTCCTGTGTCTTACGGCTTTCTCGCTTGACTCTCATTGTTTAATTGTTTTCTTTTTGTTTGGTTTGATTTTCGGACTTTTCTTTCTAATGTGTTATTACTTTTATATTTGTTTTTTTTCACTATCGTGTTCTCTCTACTTTTAATCCCTTACGGATTATGTGTGTTAATCCCAAATGACGATTTAACTGAGGGGAGTCCGAATTTCAAATTGCTTTGAGAGTAAGGATTGGTAGTTGTTACGAGAAGTCATATTGGCATGCAGGGGTTAGGGGATAGCAATGAATTGCAGATTTGCAATGGACTGGCTGGATCAGACCCAAATCGAGCCGATCCGGGTTCCTTTTTTTTTCTCGAACCCAGATTTGCCAACGTATATGGATAGGTTTGGGGTCCTCTATCAAGACCTAGATCCAACCCAGACCTATCCAATTAATGAAATGATCTAAAAAATCCTAGGTCAGTAGCTGTAGTTCTTAACTATAGAGAGCCCTTAACTACTGACTATACTAACTTATTGCCAAACTCAAAGTCAACTTTGGCAATAGCAGTAATAATGCTCAAGTGCCAAACTTGTCGTTGCCCTCAATCGCAGCAAGCAAATCAACTGCTGCCCCCTCCTGCCTTTGTCACTCTCTCCGTCAATTGACACCCCCATCAATACACTTTTCGAGACTTTGTGTAGTGGCACTCAAGTTTTTAGCTTATGAAATTGGTATATTGGTTGTTGTGAACTTTTGCGAGTTGTGCGCATTTATATTTGAATCGTTAGCTTCATAAGATGTCAGACAATATCTTAGCTTCTCAGTTATATGTGATATCGGACAATGCTAGAGGTATCAAGTTTAGACACAAATAAGTTGTGTAAAGCACATGTGGATGTAAAATTGAGTTAGTAGTAGTAAAGTTGAGTTGGTAGTAAAATTGAGTTAGGAGTAGTAAAATTAATTTGCATTGAGCGACATATTAGTATTTAGTAGTAAAATTAAGGTATAAATAATAAAATGTTTGAGTTGGTAGTAAAATATGTCTTTTGTAGTAAAATTAATGTCAACATTAGATAATTTTAAGTATCTACGCATTAGATCCCTTGCATGTGGAATATCAATTATTGGACAAATGACCCACGTGAAACCCTGATTCGAGTCTGGGCCAAACTTTTTTTCACCCCATATGCTATTCCTAGTGCCATGTGTCTGGTTAATATATAGTCTTATGTTCCCTATAACACCTTGATGTTTCGTGGGTTTAAGCTTTGCTTCAGTTCACACTTGCAGCTGTTCGATATCCATTCATTTCAGTGATGTTGTGTCAACTCTTCTTTTGTCTTTCTGCAATACCATTAAGGCCCCTTTGTTCAGGACACTCTAGTTTGAGTGGTTGACTGTAGTTCAATTCAATAACTAATCTAGGACAACAAACTTTTCAATAATGTCTACTCAAAGGATTACCCAGAAAATAAACAAAGCAAGCACACATGGCTTTCTATGTTTATCAGCATCTAAGTACCAGCAGTGACATTAGTATTGAAGAAAGTAGAACTACAATGGGAGTACTATACACTGAAAGAGAAACTAAAGAGTTCACAAACTCAAAGGTCATCAAAATTCTCATTGTACATGACATTTCTAGTTGTCGGTGGCCTCCCTCATCAAGCTGTTGTGACATTATGATCTTCACCTTGGCTGAAAACTATCTCCAGCTAGTACAAAAAGACAAATGAAGCTCTATAAATCACATTTTCAGTCAGAATTTTCTTACAAAATAAGACTTGGAAAAGATAAGATTTGAACTTATGGGTGACAATTTGAGTTTATCAGCCACCACGAAACACCAGAGAAAGCTTGGAGATTAAACCATTAACTCCAACACTGACTGGTGGCGATGCCTGGAGGATTACCGGTGTGTCAGCGTGTTGTTAGCAAGTTGCAGACATGCAGTGGTGGAGCTTAGCAATGGTCGAGGTGAGCAAATGATAAGAAGGGGTTCTTTAGGAGAGCTTTGGGATAAGGAGATTAAATATACACCTGGCAGCAAATGAGAATTGCACTAGGCTTTCCGCTCTTCTTCTACAACAGCCAAGCATCCCATGGCCGTCCCAACTAACTTGAGAATCTGCATATTAATATTTGTTGTTTGTTACAGAGGAAGCCACCACCTGATTTTGCTGCTGCCTTGACCATTTGCACGACACCCTCTGTGACCCTCTAACTAGGCTTGCCCAGCCCAGCTCTATGGGTGACAGAACAATATTGATAAGGAGAGTAATAAATTTAGTAAATAACAACTATTCCGTATAATTTAGTCCAAAATGATTTGGGGCCGACTAATAAATTTAGTTAATATTACGAATAAAGTGTGATGCTACAAGTGAAATTATCTGAGGTTTTGTGCAAATCATTTTATGCTTACCTAGAAAAGTTGCTGCTGCCACAAATTTGTGTTTTATCCATAACCCATGATTGTTGTGCAACAATTCTTATCTTTAGTTAAATTTATAAGATTTAGGGACGAGGTAAGGAGTGCGGACAATGGGATGATAAGTTTGATAAGAGAATTGCTTTGAATTTGTAACTCCCCAATATGCCTGATTTATTTATTTCCTTTTGGGGTAAGACGAGGAACCCGCAGCCGCTACCTTAGGTGCGGTCTGGGTAGCCCGCTGGTATAAGCAACACCTTACAAGCAACGAAACCAGGTAAGACACATTCACATGTGGTAGGTCCAAGCTGAGAGAGGCATAATCTCAACCATGACACCCCTAGTGGGGTTCGAACTTGAGACCAAGTGGATAGAATTCCATTATAACCATTGAGCTACACCCTTGCGGCCATATGCCTGTTTTGTTATGTCCTCTTTTTTCGCCTGAAAAATATGTGGTCTGATTGGAACTGATATGATTTGAGCTGAATTTCATCGAGAGCTCAACTGAAGTTGAGTTAACATATTATCGTTTGGTTACTTCCCGCTCAAATCACTCTAGCGTCTTAACTTTTTTCAAATGATTTCTAGGCCGGAAGTCATTTCAGTCTAAAAGATTTTGAACTTGATATGACTTGATTTCTGAAATGTTTTTGCAAATATATACATTTTTGTGTAAATTACCCTAGTAGTCTACTTGTGTAAATTTACATTTTGCAATGTAGTCTCTCTATATTTCAATAGGGGCAAGGCTTGGGTACATCCAACCCCCCTAGTTTGTGTTGTTTGCAATTTGTCTTGATCTGTAATGGACAATGAACTCGGAAATTTTTATCTTGGGTGCCTTACGGAAAAGATGTGTTAATTTCTTGTTCTCATAAAATGTAGCACCGGAAACTCGGACAGATTTGATTTTGCGTGATTGGTGTATTTGCCACCGAACTGGAAATTATAGATCTGTTGGTAGTAGTTGTTGGTGGTATGGTGGTGGTGTAATGCTTGTTTTAAATTATTTGTTAATTTCATAACTGAACTGATCTAATTCGATTCATCGGATGGGGTCTGGTCTGGTCGTATCTTGTTTGAGTTAACTGTCGTTGTGTGTATTTCATTTCGTTGGCCGACTGACTGAATAAGAATTGATGGCACTAATAAGAGCATTATTTACGTATAATCCTTGCTGCCTTAATTCTGGCTTAGCCGTTAAAACTTACAATTTTATTTTGTTTTTGCTTGTGCTGCAGGTTTACCTAAGCTGAAAGCATGTTTGTGGTATAAGGATGTAATGAGATAATTCTGCTGGCCTGTTGAAATTGTGCCATGACATTTCTGTGTAGCTCTTTCTGTTTTGCTCCCGGAGTCTTGTGTAGATCTTGATGGATTTTGCATCTAATAAATCTCATTTTACCGAAAAATTATATAGGTACCGCTACCGATACCGTCATGCTCTGTGTTTAAGAACTTCATATGCACCTTATGGGAGGCATAGGATCAGATTTTCAACATCCAGGGTCGCATTGTTTTTTTCAAATGATAATCAGGGACAGGTATAGGGAGAATGGGATGAGAATTTTGAAAAGAGAACTGCCTTTCTTTGTTTCTTTGCCTGAAAATATCAGATTTGGTCTCAGTTGGTTTGGGGCGTTGGGGTTATGTAGTTGAACCTTGGTTGTGGCGTTGGTATTGAGTTGTTGGGACGTGGGTGTGTACATCGCTATCCTCATTAGTCTATTACTCTACTAGGTAAAAGTAAAATGCCTTTGCGTTGACCGACTCTCGACTTAAACTCATTTACGATTTATTTTATTTTAAGCTCATGTCATTCCTCATTAATTAGCCAATATTGACAAAAAGTGTTCCATAGTAGAACTTATTTTAAGGTTAAATGGATAGTTTTAAATCAAATTTGAAGAATTGTAATTTATCGATTCACAAAAGTTCCATGTGACCTTAATCCTAAAAAGTTGAAACTATCATGTCTAGATGGTTGAAGAAAATTAAAAGATCGACTTACAAAACGAACACAACTAGGAAAGACGCTTACTAGGAAGCTAAGCTATCAACTAACTCTTCATTGTTAAAATTTTGTCCAAAAATATATTCGGACAGTCACTATAAATTTAATCCTACCTACCGGCCAAGCTTTTGAATGCTCCAGGTTTGCGAAGATTCTTGCGTTTCTCTCTTGTCTAATATGGTATATGGTTGCTACTAAGTTGCAAACTGCCCATCTGTGCCTGCAACTCCTTCTGTTTGCTTTGGCATTGAGCCATCTAGTCACATTTCCAAGATCTTTATGCGTATGTCTCATTCCTGTCCTGTCCTTAATTTCATTCCAGACTTCCTCTGCATATGGTCATCTGAAGAATAGATGCTTTTGCGACTCTCCATCTTGCTTGCAGAGAACACACCAGTTGGTGATACAAATGCGAAATGCCTATGTTTTTCATATTATGTATAGTAGCCAGTCTTCTTTGCATTGCTAAAACAGTTATGAACTTGTGTCTGGGCAGACTTACATTGTTCCAAATTACTTTGTGCCATGGAGTACTAGGACACTTAGTTCTGAAATGCTCATAGGCTGACTGAATGTCAAACTTCCTTTCCTTTGTCCACTTATTAAAAAGCTCACCAAGAGTTTGACTTCCTCCTTGACTTTAACTAGACTTTTACATCCTTCGGTATCACTTGTTTTGCTAACAACCTCCTCTATCCTCTTGCTATTTAATTTGTAACCCTAGTCCAATTTTCCCAGACTCCACTATGATTTCTATGTAATCTCCATATCCACTAATTAATCAAAGCTTTATTCCACAATAGCACCTCCTTGATATCCATCCCACCTTCTCTTCTTGGGCCACAGATGCTATTGCAACTTTTTTAGTGGATTCTTTTTTTGACCTGGAGTGATGTTCCACAAGAAGTTCTTGCATATTTTGTTGATATTTTTAATCACACTCCCATGTAGAGCTGGCCACGGGCCGTGTTGGGCCGGGCTAGTGCCCAGAAAGTCGAGCACTGGCACTAGCACTAGGTACCCGGCCTAGTGGCAGGGCTCGAATTTCTGGTCACTAGCACTAGCCCGCAGTGCTATGACCGGGCTTGGCCCGCGCTTGACCAGGGCTAGTGCCGGGCGAGCCAGTGCTCGGGCACTGCCTCAGCCGAACAAACAAAAAAAAAAAGCAATTGATATTCCAAAAAAAAAAGGCAATTGATATTCCAAAAAAGAGGGGAATGAATGGTCCAGATTAAATGTGAATGATCCGACGGCCGTGGAGGGTGATCCGTGTGAGCCGTTGATTGGATTAAATTGAGGGTTATGATTTGTTGTGACTTTTATTTAGTTGTGAACCGGATTAAGAGGTGTGTTTTTACTTGTTTGATCGAGGGTAAAACGTATGTATAACAAAACTTATATATGGCGGTTTAATTCAAGTGTTTATTATATGTGTAATGTAAAAATCAAATTCGGTCTTTGCATGTCGGTTGAGATTTAGTAAAACTATATAAGATTGAATGTGACCCTATGATTCTATGATAGTATAATATGGCTTATATTAAATATGAATACATCGAATTTCAATTAGTATATACACGTATAGCTCAGTTGTGTAAACTTGTACATATAAATTAGGTGCATTAGAGGTTGAGTCAAGTCATAATAAGTTCTATTATAACAAAACAAGGTTGTGTAGTTGATTTACTTGTTTAGAGTCGGGTAAAGATCAAACGATCGCTATGTAGTATATAAGAGTGAATGTGATATACGCTATAGTATATAAAACTGAATGTGATACTATGTTTCTAATTTATATCTATACTTTATAGTTTATAGTGTATAACACACTTCCATTGTTTTTATTGAATTTCAGATATGATGAGAATGTAAATACACCGTCACGCACAGTTTGAATACTGAAACATTTGGTAATATTTCAGTTCATTTTAAATAAATAACATAACAATTTGATAAGTGTCTTGGTTGATCTTTGACGGACAATTTGTCAAAGTGCAACCAAATATAACTTGCCATTTTTGGATTACTTTTTTTTTTTAAGAGAATATGGTATATGGTTTTTGTTGTAAGAATATAAGTTAAGTATATTGTAGTTATAGTTACTATTTATTAATATTATGCTTAGAAGAAATGTAGAATAGAGAGAGTGATTGTGTGAAAATTGGAGTTGGATATAGTGGGTATTTATAGAAAATTTAAGGGAGGGGGATTTATTTGAAAAACAAAAAAAAGAACAAAAAAAACCAAAAAAAAAAAAACAGCCGTTAGGCTCAAAACGGCTAGTTTTTTAAAAAAACTAGCCGTTTTCTAGGCGGGTTGGAGGCGGGCTAGTACTTGACTAGGGCTTGACTAGTGCTTTGACCAGGGCTTGAACCAGGGCTTTGACCGGGCTGGTGCTTGAAAAATCAAGCACTAGCATTAGCCCTAGTTTAGCCGGGCTTTCCAGTGCCTGGGCCGTGCGTTGACCAGGGCTTGACCAAGGCCGGACCAGGGCGGGCTCGGGCTCCTAGTACCAAATGGCCAGCTCTAGTCCCAGGTATTAGCATACACCCACACGAAGTTTTCAATTCCAAAGATGACAAAATCTATCAGTCGGATCTTTCTAGTATATGAGATATTGATAGCTGTCCAATGTATTACTGCCTTCTTCATATTATTGATGAGTTGAGCATACAAGTCTTCTTTCAGTTTTGTGGAGCTGAGGGGGTAGCCTAAGTATCTGAATCGGAAGACTCCTTCGAAGAAACCAAATAGTCTAAGAATCTCCTGCTTCCCTCCTCTGTCAATACCTCCAAAATAGATTCCGTCTTAGAATGATTAGTGAGCATTTAACCCTGAAATTGCTGCAAAAAATTTCAGACGATTTAAAGTTGTCTCCGAGATGGCACATCCCCCCTAACAAGCACCATAAAATCATCAACAAATATTAGATGGGTGAGCTTTATTCTTGAGCATTGAGGGTGGTAGAAGAACATGGGACTGCATTTCATCTGCCTAAAATATCTTGAAAGAACTTCCATACTCAATATGAAGGGTGAAAGTGGATCCCCTAGTCTGATGCCACTTTTTCCTCGGAAAAAACCCTCATAATTACCATTGATTCTCAAAGAGAACCATGTTGTATTGAGACAGTTGCAAACCCATTTAATAAACATAGGTGGAAATTTGTAGGCCTTGAGCATCCCTCTGATGAAGCCCCATTCCTGGGTGTCAAAAGCTTTCCATGTATCCACTTTAACTAGACATCACGGGGATATATGCTTTTGAGTGTAACCCTTTACTAGAGCTTGAGATAAATTGACGTTATCATAAATGTTCCTACCAGCTGCAAATGCTGCTTGTTCTTTCCCAATGAGACCAGGTAGTGTGAGTTTGAGCCTATTAGCCAGTATTTTCATAATAACCTTGTATACAGTACAACATCAAGCTACATATAGGTCGATACTCTATGACAGAATTATCATTTATTCTCTTAGGGATTAGAGTGATCATTATTGACTTCACGTTCTTTGGCATATGTAGTTTTCTCAAAGAATTCCCACTCTGCACAATTGAAGTCTTTTTCCACTGTTTTCCATGATTTCTGAAAGAATCCGGCTCCAAACCCATCCTGACCAAAGCTTTTATTTTGTCCATGCCATGATGAATAAAGCTGATTTTATCTCCTCCTTTGTGACACTCTGGATCAAGTATGCTTGGAGTTCAACTGACAGACGTTCACCTTGTGTTAAAAAGGCATAATCTAGGTTTTCTATTTGTCTGCTTGTTCCCATCATATTCTTTTAGAAAGAGAAAAATGCTTCTACAATTTCTCTATTTGGCTATACTCCCTCCCATTTTCATCTTTGATTTTTGCGTGCAATGACATTCGGGTTCTTCCTTTCTGCAATCCTTGAGTAAAAATACTTTGTATTACTGTCATCTAGCTGGGCATGAGTAATTTTTGCTCTTTGTTTCAGCATACTCAACTCTGCTGTTTTAAGTTTGCAATAATTGTCGTTGCTTTTCTCCACTTCTTTCTGCAAATTTGCATCTCCTGGACTTTTATTGAGTTCCATTTGCAGCTTATCGAGCTCCTCCTTACCCATTCTGATTCTGTTTGAGAGGTTGAAAAAGTTCTCCTTATTCAGGTTAGTAAGTGCATGCTAAACTTTCCCAAGTTTCCCATACAATCTGTCTATCGGACTTCCATGGCATCTATTACTCCATGCCTCAGCTACATCATCCTGGTAATCTTTATGCTCTGCCCAACAATTTATGAATTTAAATGTCTTTCTCATTCTAGGAGTGTCACATGCCTTGGTTAGGACTGGTGTATGATCTGAGACTACTTGTGCACGAAATACAGCATGAGAGTCTGGGAAAGTTTACAGCAAAGAAATCCAAAGAACATTGCCTTAAAACAGTTATTGAAGTCATCCATATCACTCAAGGATTTGGTTCCTCGACTCGAGAACCAAATCCTTTGAGTCGAGGCTAGCGTATTTCAACTCCGTTTCTTGTCTTCTTCCCTCGACTCGAATCAAATGCCTATCAAGTCGGGTTGATGTTGGTGCGTGGCTTCTCAAGGTCATGGCCGATCGTCTGCTCATCGTGATCAATCACCTTGATTGTTGATCAGCAGTTCGTTAGTGGAATGAATTTCCCTACGATGCCTTGTCTTCAAAACTACTCTAAAACCCGCAAATTACGCGCCAACATTAAATGATGACGCGGTACTAGGATTACACTAAAACCGTGCCAAAAAAACTCCGCAAACAGGACTAAATGACTCATATTATCGCACCAAAATCACACCACATTACCTAGCTAAAAAATAAAAATGTTACAAAATATGCAAAATAAGCATGCACATTCTGATGCACTCCTAAACACCTTTGAATCTTAAATGAAAACTGATGACTTTTTTTGTGTGATTTTTGATTTTTGTAAAACAATAAAAATAAGGATATAGACTTAATAGCCATGTGTATACACACTCAGCAAATTAAGAACTGAAATAAGCTCTCTAATTTTAGACATGACTCACCAAATTAAGCAACTAAAAGGACATCCTTCACGCTAAGGATATGACAACACTCACAATTTAGACTACTAGATGCTCCTCACATTTTTTGAGAAAATGTAAGTAATTGTATTAGCTCAAACTTGGTCTTAAAACCAAAATTACATCAGTTTCCAACAAACTCGACTAGCACACCCTGGTAGTTCAAGTTTTCAATCCACTCTTTCTCTTTCTGATTCTGCTTCTTACAAAGAGTATAGACTCTACTTCCAACACTACTGATAACCTCTTGTATAAGTTTTTCAGGCCTAGCTATACAATTCTCTATTCTAGCTCTATTTCTTTCTCTCCAGATGCAATAAATCATTCCATTTAGGCATGCTGCTATTACCTGCTTATGTAGCTTTGACTTGCATCTGCTGTCTCTGCACCATAGGATACTATTTGTCATTGGAATTTGACATTGTAATCTCTGATTCAGGAGCATTCTGCATCTGTTGCTATACTCACATTCAAAAAACAAATGCTCATCTGTTTCTGCTTTCTCTTGACATATACAGCATATATCATCACTTGTTACACCAATTCTTGCTAGCCTTTCCTTGATTTTCAGCCCCTTCATTTCCTTCAACCAGACTATAAATCTCCATTTAGGAACACTGTACCTATTCCATATCAATCTCGTCCATCTCATCTCAGGGAAATCCTCAATTAGCCAATCATAACCATCTTTTATTATGTATTCTTTTGAAGAGTTAAGCCACTTTGAGTTTAAGAATGCTGGTTTCATTTTCTCCATAATGCTGCAAATTTTCTTCCAATGCCAGCTACAATCATGCGAGGGCTGATAATCATGCCAATTCTTATATTACCTTTCAAATACACCTCATCCACCCACTGTATCCATAATCTGTCTTTCTTGCTGTAGATCCACCAGCAGAATTTTGCAATAGCAGCAATGTTCCAGATATAGCAGTCTTTAAATCCTCACATTCGACTCCTTAAATTTAATGACATGCAATTCCAGATTGTTTGTAAGAGAAACACTCTCATTTTTTTCATTTATCATTTTCTGAGTTTTTACAATGAAAAGAAGACTGTATATAGAGAGTTTATAGAATGCTAACACTAGGATAAAATAATACAACTAGTACAAACTATCTTATGGAAATACATAAGAAATACTAAGTTAATAATGCTGAAATCTTGTTGCATAGGGCTGGTGATGTACGACTAAAAATGGAGCTGATATTATTATGTTTTTCATGTTACTTAGCTCCCTTTTCTGCTCTTTTTCTCTTACTTGGACCTTATTTACTTGAGCTTCTAAGTTGCTTGTTTGGCTGTGAAATGACGTGGAAACCGAAGCCAAAAAGGCTGATGCTTTTGTTGTAAGTTGAAATTTACATCAGAAAAACCAAACCCTCTCTTGAGGATCTCCTCATTTACTTGTTTCAAATAATTCAGCTACTTGACTTTTTCTGCCAGGGGTTGATTTGCATATAAGAAAAGTGGATAGAAACCTAATCTCTCTTAAAGTATCATTATTCATAAGGTGATTAAGAAATTCTTTAGCCATTGCTAATCATCACTCGAACATTGGCCTCGAAAGTTTGAACGCAATTCAAGTGTGCTAAATAGTACAAATCCTAATGTATCAGATTTGCTAGATTAATTTACATATTCCCTCAGTCCTTATCAATTCTTTACCGTACCCTTTAGATTTTGGTTTGTTTAAGTGAATACCTTTTCGTTCGTTTGTCATTTTTGGCTTGCGAACAGACAATTTAATCCTCACTTAATTTACTCATGTGTTTTTTTTTTTTGTTGTTGCAAAAAGACCATTTTATCCCCACTTTACTCACTCCCCATTTGCTTTTTAATTAATTTTTTGTAATGATTTGCTTTTTAATTGTTAATTGTTTCTCTCCCCTTGTCTTGGTCTATGTGCCCAAACTAAAAGTAAGGTATTCATCGGGACGGACATAGTAATATGTAATTAATTGGAAAATTGAAAAAAAAAAAAGAATTACAAGGGAATATGAAGACAATCTAAGATACATAAATTATACTTGGTAAGATACTCGAGAAAGAGGACATAGAGAAACAAAGAGGACAAGAAAATGGGATGAACAGTTATTGTGTTGGCATATTGGGTTGGGTGAAGTTTCTGTACACAGCTAAAAACGTTAATATCTAAAAATTATGCACATAAAAACTACTTTAAACTGTGTAGAAAGCAATACACAAAAAAGTATCCGACATAGTAAATCATAACTCTGTGTTACATGCATTAGATATGAACAAATATTATTCTATGTTGTCTATTTTATAGGATCTCCAACTACAAAATTACAATTACTGATGTCATTTAACTGTAAATCTAATGAATAATTTACTTGTGGCTCTTGTTGCACTATCAAAATTGAAAACCTAAAATCAAAGCAAGCAAATATGTCACCAAGTATGCCTAACTCGGGATACTCAGACCACCCTTTGGATAATCCTAACATTGGGATTAAGTTTAGATTATGGTGCCTGCCTGTTATCAATAAATCAACTTGGTCCTTTATTGCCATCACAACTTGGATTGTTTCCGCACCATTGCTGACAACAACCTCTTTGAACGTTATTCGTTCATTATTCATGCACGACCTACGGAAATTTTTCAATACTTCGTAATCTAGTTTGTTTTCTTCCTTACCAACGGGAGACTTTAGCCACACAACACCGAGTCTCACATTAGGAAAATTAGCACACCCTTTAGCATATGCGAGAGCCTCATAATCATCGGCCCCACCTACAAAAATTACTGAGATCAAATACACTTCTTCATCTATGACATGTTGTTTAGATTGAGATCTTCTATCGACTAAAATCCCAACCGAGCAAGGTGCCTTATCTAGAACCATATTGTTCACCTCTCTAACGTATAAAGAAGAATCTATAATAGTCCCATCAATGTCCCAACATATGTGAAACGGTAAAATGATTAAGCCAACTTTATTTTCATGAGAAAGGTTACATATATCATTATGCATTGTAGAATATGGTGATGTTGCAACATAGTGTTGTGCACGAGTCCTCCCCCCACTCTCACGTTCAAGGCTTAAGAACGAGTTCAATATGCGGTTACAACGATCAATATTAGTGCGAAAAGTTGATATGTCTGAGATTTCGTGAAGGGGCGCCGAAGAGCTGAAGGGCAATAACGGAAACAGGAGTTTCTGCGGTACTCTGGCTAACCTTTAGCAGACGCATAAGTCCGAGGAGATTATCTTCTTTGTGAATGCAAGCTAATAACATTAGAGTATCATTGTTCACTTGAAAATCAATTACAGTATGGCGTTCAATTGTTGAGTATTGGCTTGAAGGTTTATAAAAGAACCTTGCAAGGGGTAATAATATTCCCATTGTAAACAAAGCATGAATTACGCATATAGTATAGACAGTTTTGTTCACGTACTGCAAGTGTAGAAGTGAAGCCAAATTAGCAAAAAAGGATCCATTGTTTGCTAAAACAAATACATTATGTTATTCATGTTAGGCAACATCGTGATGATATATATAGATCGAGAATGTATCACCTTTCATATTTCCATTTATTAAGGAAGCATCTGATCTATTGTGCTTTATTTTGTGGTAAACCACCTCATAAAACTAAGACTCTCTAGTAGAACCACATGTTTAGGTTTTTGCGTGACAAATTGATCAACGATTTTTTTTTGTTTGTTTGCAGAAATCTTACATCATAATCACATAATTTATAACACCCTACTTACATCTTTATAAAGTAAAATATATACACAACCACTAAATATGTTTCTAAAGTCGTAAATGGTGAGTAATCATAATATCATGAGCAAGAAAAATTTGTAGTGAAAAACAATCCAATTGGATCCTAATCATTTATTAATGGAATAAAACTGAACCATCGAAGAATTATTCGTCAAAAAATTTATAGGTTCTACTTAATACTTTATCTTCTATTAGGTGGTTATTCACAAAATAAATTCAAATTAGTGGTTTTTCACGATAAGCGAATTATAAAAAGTGATTTTATGAGTGAATTTGTTAATTTTTTTTTTGTTGTGGAAAATGAAAGAAGTAACCATATTTTCAAGGATTAATTCACGTGGTACCCTCGTGTTTTGGCGAATTGCACATGGTACCCAATGTTTTGCAATTTTGTACAAAAACCCTCAAATTTTGGAATTTTTTTTCGAAAGAGGGCTCAAAAAATAAATATTCAACAAAATGGGTCGGATTCAAAAACGTTTAATGTTATGGGGTGCACGTCACCCCA
>JBBYHQ010000009.1:3642485-3656425 GCA_038382645.1 Spergularia azorica
CATAACATTAAACGTTTTTGAATCCGACCCATTTTGTTGAATATTTATTTTTTGAGCCCTATTTCAAAAAAAAATTCCAAATTTTGTGTGCTCGCACAGAGTACCCTTTTGTTTGACACTGTTAACTATAAAAACAACAAATGATCTAAGCCGTCCATTCATCCAAATCAATGGCTATATTTAGAACTTACAAAACTAAAATACACCAACTCACTCCCTCTTTCCCCTTTCTCTCTCCTGATCTTCTTCCCGCACTAACCTCTACACCACCCCTGCCATTTCACTCCTCTACTGCTGCCCCCTTTCTTCCTCTCCTTCTTTCTCACAACCTTGACGCACCGCTCAAGAAAACGTCATCTCAACCATCCTCCTCCGCCTCCTTCCAAGAAGTCCCTTTTCAAATATGATGACCTTGCTAATGTCGCCGTCACAATCCGATGTCATTCTTGCGATCATGGTGATGCGATATGATGGTGATTGTTGGTGTCGTAGCCAAAGAAGAGTAAAGAGATGGGAAGGATGGTGGGTTGCGTGAAGATGAAGTAGGTGGTGGGTGGAGTCAGGAAAATAATAAGGGTGGAGGTCGTGAGAATAACGTGAGGGAGAGGGAAGAATGGAGCAACTAGGGAAGGTGTTGTGGAGGTGGGATCGTTGGCTTCTAGCGCCCCCTGTGGTGGTGGCGGGCGGCGACAAGGCGGTGGTTGGGACTATCGTTGGCCGTTTTGTGTTATAGGAGGATGGAGAAGAGATAAGGGGGGTATAGAAAAGGGAAGGAGAGAGGTAGGAGATTTTATATTTATTTTTGATGAATCTCGGCCATTGATTAGTTATGATGGACGACCTATAATTTATATAATTTATAATCATTTTATTTTGTTTCATAACTTAACACCGTTAAGTAGGCGTTACAAATTTGGGTACCATGTGCAAACATACAAATCTTGGGGGTAATTTGTACAAAATTGCAAAACATTGGATACCACATGCGATCCGGCAAAACAGGAGGATACCACGTGAATTACTCGTATTTTCAATAACCTTCCTCCATTCAATATGCCTGCTTCCCACTTTCTCTTTTGAGAAATTCACTATCAAGTTTCTAGTTTATCTTTTTGGCAAAATTTTACTTTGAGGAATTTAAAAAGTTATTAATATGACTATTGAAGTGCTGCCCACGAGTCCACTTCCATTTGTCGGATTGTGTCTCTTTGCACTTTTAATACTTGATTTTCTCGCACACTCAATCACATCACATGACTCTTCGTTTTTATCATCAAACTTGCCACAATTGTTATACATTTTATAAGAGTATAAGTGTAAAAAATTATGGCTTTCCTACATGAATAGCTTTAACAATTTCTATTGGAATATGTCACTTCGATAACCTTCTTTCATATAAAAAATGTTTTTTTTTTGTTTTTTTAATTATACATGCAATCTTAATGTTCCCGTGCAAAAAGTGAAGGTATGCACCAAAACTTTGTCCTTAACGTTAACTATGATTATTATATTTGTCTTGTGTATTTTAATTTGATCATATGTAATGTAATTTAATAAAAATATAGCAAATCAAGTTTTTTTAAAGAATACATTTTCCATTAGTTATAGAGAAGAATTTAAAAATAAAAATAAATATAAACGTATGGCATCAATTAAGGTAGATAAAAATCAATATTATGAAGTGGTTCTTTACCTTTTTATCTAATGAATCTTGAAGTAAAGCAATATCCAAAACTCCTCTCGCAGACATAACAAGAGATAATGTAATGGATTGTGCAAATGAGATGTTCATAAACCATGCTGAAATGAAACTGCCACAAAACTTGCCAACGTAACCCATTACTAAAATTAGTAGAACTCCTTCTGATAACTTCCTCTCCAAGTGTAATGTCATATTCATACCTCGCCAGACAACATAAAATGGATACAAAATATCATACGCAAATGTATCTAACTTTTGTGAGAAAATTGTGGCTAATGGCTCTTCTGGTAAAGTTAATGCTAATAAGAAAGGAGAAAACTTTTGTCCAAGACTTTCACCAACACTTGCAAGAACAAGAACAATCATAATAATAGAGACGAAATGGACTTGTTTCATGGGCTTTCCTTCAGGTGTTAGACTAACTATGTGTATAATTAGTGGCCTGATCACCATAAATATCAGTACATAATAGAAAATAACAAGACATTGGAGTACACTCGCCCCTCCTTTAGATATAGGAATAATAATGTTTACTATGACAAAAACTATTCCCAAAGTACTCAGGTCGACGACCATCGATGATTTGGCAAGTAAATGTCCTAGCTTAGAGTTGCTAATGCCGAGATCATTAATGTGGCTAGATGTATTCACCAAGTAATTTGTTGCATTCACTAGAAGTATTTTTGAGAATCCAATAGAATCAATATCACGAGATATATTGTCTTTAGTAGCCCAATAAGTTGCAATGGATAGTATTGCAGAAACAACCACACTAGAATATGCTATGATAAATGGCTTCTGGCTAGTTTTTCTCAATTTGTAGAAATTGATCTCAACTCCTAACATAAATATATGTAGATTGAAGCCAAGATTAGATAGTATTGACCCTACGGAAAGTAATTGTGCGCTAGTGCTCCTTTGCTTACCAATAAACACCCCGAACAATATCCCAACAAGAATTCCAGCCTGCCAAATAAAAAAAAAAACAAATAACAAATGAAACCATTATACAAAAATTTCAAGGAAAAAGCTTCTTGGAAAAATATGGAAACAAATAATAATTTTACGAGAACAAATTATAACATTGATGTGTATGGCTTGTTTCAAATCATTGTCCATTAAATTTGTAAGTTTCGAGTTGTTTGGTAACCTATATTGGTGTTACATAGCTTTACTACATACTGCCTCCATACTGCATTAAACACTCCTTTCAAAATATAAAAATTGTCCCTCATTAAGCACACCGCTCTAAAAGGAGTAAGTTTTTAACACCATCTATCCTAATTTTGACACTAGTTCCTATCTTTAACATTTTCTCTCCTACATTAAATGCTCCGATTTCTAATATCCTACTATATATCTCCAAAAAAATAAATAAAGACAGGTGGCTCATACTTTTACGACATGAAAGGCGAATGGTGAAGTTGTTCAATCATAAATTACAAATACCTTACAAAGTGATTTGATTTGAAATTGTATAGGTACGTTGACAATTTATGTTAATGATTTTGTGAAAATGTAAGATATCCTATTCGGAAAATCAGTTGAAAACGATAATATTCGAAGTCCTGTTTAGTACGAAGAAGTTATAGCAGCACTGGTTACAAATTTAAAATAGACAGTTGATAGAATTATAAAAGTATGGTCACATCTATTTCCCTATCATGCGTAATCTGTAACCTTCTTACCATTGCATCCTCGTATGCAAGCCATCTATTTTGATTAGGATAATTTGTCATTTTCTAGCTATTTTTACAAAATATTTAATGCTTCTCTCTTTTCCGCTTGACCTCTATTTTCAGAGTTTCATTGGAGTTTTTGCATAGTAACTTTTATACTAAAAGATATTGATTTCTACATTCTAATTTTTAATATGTTATCTATCATTTGTATATTTTGTTGGAGAATGAGTAATTTGTGTACCATAGGGGAATTGAGAAGAGCCTAAATCTTGTACACATTATGTAATAGAGTGTTGCATATGAAAAAAATAAGGACAAATCAAAGAAAGATAAGGAGGCAGTGGGAAGGAAGGTAGAACCCAATAGCATGTACAAAAATAGAGTTTGAAAAGGGAAACACAAGGATTTACAAAAAGGCTCTTGACTGGAAAAAAAAAAAATAAGAAACACTTAAGTGGGAAGCTTGTAATTACAAAAAAACTAAGCAAGGTTTGGCCAAAACTGAGAACGCGATAGCAAAACTATGAATATAGAGAAGTAAGTAGGTTGGCAGACTGTCCTTTAGCACTCCAAGTTCACATTAATGTTTCTTTTATTAAATTTCAGAGAAAAAAACGTAAGGTCAAATAAAAAGGAAGGATAAAATAATCTAACTAACTTTTCTTATAAGTGTACTAATCTTACAACAAAATAATTGAAGAGATAAACAATCACCACCAATCGGGCCAAATGACCAGACTAGTGTATATAAATACAAGTCTTTGCCAGATTGGTTTAAAACCAAACTTTAGAGGACATTTTGGTATTAAAAATAAGTGCAACGAGAGTCAAATAAGCCAAATTTTGCACCGAGTTGGAAAATCGACAAAAAAAAAGTTATTTGTTTTCTTCAAAAAACTAGCATAATAGTGTTTTCCTATCTTTTGAAAAATAGGTATACTCTCAAAAATTATTTTCAGAAATTGGTAAAAAGATTCTTCTGCATAATTTTAAAAAAATTAAATACATTTTCTGACGATTTTTTCAAATACGACATAAAATTAGGCCTATTTGACTTTCGTTATATTTTTTTATACCATTTCGTCCCCTTAAGTTCTTTTTTATACCAACGTGTTAAAGGCATGTGTTTTTTTTATACCAATTTGGCTATTTGACCCCACCAATCACTTCAAAATTATGGAAGCCCCCTCGATCTCATCCGTCATTTACATGGCAGTCTACTATTATTCTCACATCCATTATTTTATCCTCCAAATATATATGTCCCTCTTCCACCACTAGCCTTAAGAGTTAAGATACCACATCTTTGACGTCCAAATTCGATCAACTAAACTATCAAATTAAACTTACTACATGATAAATTTTTATAGAGGTATGTTTTACACCCGTGTCAAATCTGCCTTCTTTTATTATGACTGCATGCTGAGTGAAAAAATAGGTCCACTAAGTCATTTTGGGTGATCTTGAGGTGGTGATTCATGGTTAGTATTGGGATGGAGGTTTGTTCATGGTTCATTCATTATAATAGGATTGCATTCGATATATATTTATGGTTCCTAGCTTTGTAGGTTTAGGCTCGATTAAGTAGTGGTTGTATCGGTGAAGCTTCGAGGAAGTAATGGTGGACAAGATTGTTGGCTTATGGATGCACTTGAGTGATGATAGGAAAGGTCAAGGCTGTGGAGGTGCTGATTATGTCAAATCCCAAACATAGGTAAAACTCAAAGTTATAGGGAGTAGGAAAACCGAGACCTATAATTAATTTCTTGCACTTTCAATCGACCAAGACAAGCGTACGTCACTAATTTATTAAACTTACAATATGAAGTCAACGATAATGCACAAACAGTACAATGTACAAAGTAAGACTTATGACATATATATATCTTTGATAAACTCATATAGGGAACTAAAATAGAGGGCACAAAATTCTATATTGTTTATGGATTTGAATTTAAACACATTGTGGTGACTTGTTTCATTTCATCTCTTTTTTTTTTTTTTTTTTAACTTTGTTTTATGCCACTTACACCTCTTTCTTAGGTTTAGGTCGTCGTTCGAGCTTTTCCTGGGAGTATGGGAATGGACTAGTCCCTCCGGAGTTGCCGACATGATCGCCTTAACTCCAGAAAGACATTAACCAAATGGGGGCTCATCACGACGATGATAGTATGTTGAGAAAGGATTCTTCATCGATGTTTCTTGTTACAAATTTCAGCAAAGTAAGTTTTCTCAAGATTTAGCTAAAAAATTTAAAATACCACTAGGAAGAACATTGAGACCACTCTCACACATTATGAAATATAAATTTAAAAAAGGTCGCCAAATCAAAGCTTGTAATCTGAAAGCCGCGTGAAATATTAGATAAAAAGTTTTCATCAATATACATGCATAGACAAAATTCTAAAAATAAATTTTAAACTTTTGTTCTAGCGTCTACAAAGGGAGAAGAACTTACAATCAAATGGACAGCATATGACATATTGAGAGGTTTGAGTAAGAATCGCGTAATTCTATAGATAAGTAGTAGGAGACCAATTTGAAAGAAGACAAGCGATGATAAAGACGGGAAAACACCATTGAATACCGAGCTACGCGTGAAAACTCCTTGGCAGGCTATGATTATATCGTCAGAGACGTTCCCTTCACTAAACCAAATAGATGAATTCATCATAATCGATCCTTCAATATAGCTTTTTAGTGGAAAAACTCTAAATTGAATTACCACTAAAAAGATGAACAAAGAAAAATAATGCAAACAAAGGTGATTTCTTGACAAACCAGATTGAGTAATATCAATTAAGATATCATAAAAAAATGATATTATGCCAAATATATATGGAAGACATGTTGAACCTTCGAAAAATCATTGTAGAATTATAGTTGTAGCCAACTCCAATATATCTTTATTTTGGGTGTGTGTTAATTAAAATAGATTTGTTCTCATTAATTATCACGTCAATATTTATTATGCCAAGTTATTTCGTAGATACAATAATCTGTAGGGATAGGATAAATTTATTTATGGAAATATCCATATTTTAAGGACTTCCACCATGGATTTGTAAATTAACCTTTTAAAGATATTTTGAGATTATTCTTATTTTAAGTCTGGTTCAAACGAATAGACTAAGATAAAATAAAAGAAGAAAAACAACTTAATAACGTCATCATTTGTTGTACTCTAAATTTGTTACTTAATTAAGCACTCTTCATATGCTATGAGTCTCCATGTAATGCATGAATACGATTTATCATTTTACACATTTGTTCTCGATTTTCATTCGATTAACCATCATAAGAAAGTTACCTAATAAATGAGCAAGATTCAAGCTCATGCATTTAGTATTTGCAAATGACATTATGATCTTTACAAGAGGGATTTGCGTTTTGTCAAGGTTGCTACAAACTGTTGGAACAAATTTATTGCACTCTCAGGTCTTCATACTAATCCTACCATATTGGGGGATCCATGATAATTTAAAGTATCTCATTCTATAGTCAGCACAGTTCAAGGACAGATAATTTCTTTTCAAATATCTAGTTATACATTGTAGGAATATGCAGAGGGATTCTCAAGAGAGGGTGTCCTCACATCCTCTCTTGAGGATCCGCCAATCATCGACTTCTTCTTGACTTTTAACAAATTTATCACGAGATCAGACAACTTAGGAATCTAGGGGCATGAACCATGGCGGTCTCATGGTAGAGAAATTGTTTCGTGCACTAGTTCCTTATCCGTGTTTGCGTGATAAATAAATTAAACAGAAATGCTAAATAACTAAAGCAACAAAATACTAATATATCTACGTTTGGGCGAGGACCGGAAAAAAAGTCATGAGAAACATGTGAGCTTCACTGAGCTGTCCGTACGATAGCTTCCATGGCTAACAACCCAGGTAGAGGACGAGGAAGAGGGCGACCACCAAAAATAACAACACCGGCGTATTCGTCTGACAGTGAGGATTCTTCTGATACTAATCTGGTCCAGAATAATGCAGAATCGGTGGATAAAACACAAACCCAGCTACGAACACCGCGTTCTCCGGCAAAACTCGGCGATTTTATTGGTAATTCTCGAAATTCTTCGATTAATACAAATAATTCTAATTGAAATGGTAGCTCTACTATGAAATTGGATAATGTTTTTCCCCCAAACTCCCAATACTAGTGAGAATGATCAAGGGGTTATTGGAAATAGTGATATTCCTGCTGATAAAAAATGGTACTTCTGATTTGGCTGATAATACTGTGAATGAGGTTATTGTTGAGACTGGAAACAACCCTGAAATCCCAATAGTGAAACCATGGAACAAAGTAGTGAAGCATTCACCTGGGATGAGCTTGTTTTTCTTTGAAGAGAGCACTCATAAGGAGGAAATTACTATAGTAAATGAGGACATTGAGGATGAACATAAACTCTGGAAGTTTACCCTGGTTGATAATGTGATTGGGGCTAAGCCAAAAATTAAACAGCTGCAGGATTTTGTTGACAAACACTAGAATCACACTAGACTCTCTGTTAAATACTATAAGAGAGGATGGTTTGCTTTCAGATTCGCCACACAGGAGGATATGGATGAAATCCTCAAGGGAGGACCATGGCTGATAGGGGGAAAGTCTTTAGTCCTGACAAAAAGTACTGATAGAGGTTGACATTTCCACTGACTTGCCTCACCCAATTGCCATTAACACTCCTTATGGCTAATTTGATCAGAGGGTGGAATATGAGTGGGTGCCCTACTACTAAAAGGGCGGTTTAAAGATGGCACATGAAATTTCCACATGTAAACATCACAAACCCAAGCCCGTGGAGAAACAACCAGTGAAAAAGGTGTATCAGCCTATCACTAGGACTGTTGAGCCAGAAACTGAAGTTTTGGCAATCACAACACCCAAGGTTCAACAGCAGCAAGTCATTGAAACTGAGTTTGACTTTAAAGAGACGGAAACACCTTCACCAAAAAGTGTCAAAACAGATTTCATTAAGGTGGCTAGGAAAAGCAAGCAAGCTAAGGAAAACAGTCCTAGTGTTGTCTCACGCAATAGGTTTGCTGAGTTATCAAATTTTGGTATTGCAGAGGCATTATTCAATCCAAGGCCTGATCAGCCTCAGGAAGGATTGGAAGTAGGGGAGAATGTCCCACCCGACATTTCTCCCCAATGGAAGTTGCAAGTTGGAACATTAGAGGATTTAACCAAGCCCTCAAGCAGGAGGAGGTAAAACACCTTCTCGAGCATCAGGAAGTAGACATTGATGTTATCTTAGAAACTAAAATTAAGCAGCGGACACTTTTAAGAGATTGTTCATTGTAATAATTACAATTCACACCCAAGTGGTAGAATTTGGGTCTTCTGGAACTGCCGCACTACTCACTTTGCTCCCATCCATGAATCTGACCAACTCATTCATGGGAAAGTTACTCACCTCATCTCTCATCATGAATTCTTGGTCACATTCATCTATGCAAGTAATGATGGTCATAAGAGACAACATATGGGCTTCCCTCCATAACCTTGCTAACACTATAAACCAAGCTTGGTTATTAACTAGAGACTTCAATATTGTGAGAACCAACTTCCCCAACCTGATGGAAATGGCAGATTTCAACAATTGTCTGATGAATTGTGCTTTTGATGACATTAATGGTCATGGGTGTGAATTCACCTGGACCAATAAACAGGCTGGAAGAGACAGAATATGGGAAAAACTGGATAGAGCACTAATTTACAATTGTTGGACATCTATCTTTCCTGTATCTTATGCTGATTTTCTAGTCCCAAGGGTTTCAGATCATAGCCCTGTGGTGACTACTATCTATAGTGGTGATGGTAGAGCCAGAGTTTTCAAATTCCTGAATTGTTGGACTGATCATCCCTCATATTCAGGTTTGATTACGCAGGCCTGGACTACTTTTGTTGATGGATCTCCAATGCACAGGATCTTCCTTAAGCTCAAGAAAGTTAAGCTAGCCCTCTCCAAGCTTAACAAAGACCACTTTTGTAACCTTCCTGCAAGGGTGGAGGCTTGTAAAAAGGATCTGGATTGCTGTCAAAAGTTGATGCAGTTAAATCCTAATAATCTCAGTCTCATGGAGGAGGAAAAGCTTTTACAAACAAAGTTCCGCAAAGTCAAAAAAGCTGAGCTTAGTATGGTACAACAAAGGGCCAAAATAATGGATATCAAGAGCTCTGATTGTAGGTCAAGCTACTTCTACTCAAAGATTGCAGCTAGAAATCACCAGAGTTTAATTGGTAAAGTCATTGGGGTTGATGGGAATACATATACTGAATAGGATGGTACTGTGAAAGCTTTTGTTGAATACTACAAAACTCTCCCAGGTACAGAGAAAAGGCTTGAAAAACTGGATATTGGCTTTGTCAGAAATGGTACTTGTGTCAAGGATGAATGGTATGACAACAGATGATATTGGCTCCAAGGAGATAAAAGAAGCACTTTTCAACATCCATCCTAAAAAAAGCCCGGGTGATGATGGTTTTTCAGCTGGCCAGGAATCATGGGACGTTGTGCAGAAGGACCTGGTTCATGCAATTCAAGTCTTCTTCAAAACAAAGAAAATGCCAAAAGAGGTAAACATCATAGCCATCACTCTTATTCCCAAAAAGACTACTGCCCATTGCCTGCTGCACTACTATTTACAAAACTAATAGTAAAATCCATGCAAACAGAATTCAGAGAGTACTTCCAGAGATTCTTGGAGATGAGCAAACAACTTTTGTCAAAAATAGGTGCATTTATGATAATATTATGGTCTCTCAAGCTCTTTCTAAAGGTTATGGAAGGAAAAACATGTCCCCTAGCTTAATGAAAATCAATATCAGAAACCTTTTGATTCTGTAAGCTGGGATTTTGTGGAAAACATGCTCCATGGCCTGAATTTCCCCCCACCTTCACTCGATGGATCATGAGCTGTATTTCCACTACATGGTACACTATTAAGGTTAATGATAGTACTCAAGGATTCTTTCAGGGCAAGTGTGGCATAAGGCAAGGAGGCTCACTCTCTCCTTATATCTTTGTGCTCTGTATGGAAATTCTTTCAAGATATATGAGGCTCATTCAGAAGCAAAAACTTTTGTCCTTTCATCCCAAATGCTCTAGGATAAAACTAACCCACATGATCTTTGTTGATGACCTTATGGTCTTCACCAGGGGTGATTCTCCATCAGTAAAAGCTGCTACTAATTGTTTATCGCATTTTGCAAAGATCTTTGGTTTTTCTGCCAACCCTTCCAAAACTGAAATATACTTTGGAGGGGTCAATGAACATGTCAATGGCCAAATTCACCATGAAACAGGGTTTCCAGAAGGGAAATTTCCCTTTAGATATCTTGGTATTCCTCTTAATACCAGCAGACTTCTTAGGCCCTCTATGATAGGACTGCATCTTTCTGATTTGATTTGAATGAGACTGATCTGATTTTATTGACTCTAATCTGATGAAATCCAATTTGAATGACTATGATCTGATTTGAATAGCTCTAATCTGATTTGAATAAAATTCGGGATTAGTGTTAGATTATGATATGATCAAATTTCTTAAATCTGATCTGATTTGAATGCTTCTGATCTGATTTGAAAGACATTGATCTGACCAAATTTGATTTAAATAATTCTTATTTGAATTGAATAAATATGATCTGATCTGAATATACAGTTTATTAAGTCCTATCATACATGGCCTTACTCACATGTACTCTTCACTCTTGAGCAAGATTAGATTAGGTATCTAGCACTGGTCTGCTAATAACTTGTTGTCCAATGCTGTAAGACTTGAGCTGATAAACTCAATTATTTTCGGAATTGAAAACTTCTGGTGTTCAAGTCTCCTCCTTCTCAAGCATATAATTCACCAAATTGAGAAAAGCTGCAAAGACTTTCTATGGAATATCCCTGAAGGTAAAAAAATAATGGTTTTTAAAAGCTGTGCTAGTTGCTGTGCACCAAGAAAGGAGGGTGGTATTGGCATAAAAGAAATCTTAGCTTGGAATAAAGCATTACTAGCTAAATGGTTGTGGAAAATCAGAATAGATCAGCAAGGATTATGGCTCAAATGCACAAAGGGATACCTACTTCGGAGTTCTGATATCTGGATGGTCCAAAGGAAAATAATGATGCTAAAAGTTGGAAAAACATCTTCACTGCAGGGATATCGATGAGATTATGCATCTTCAGGGGTCAAAAAATGATGCTGATAACCTTCTTCATTCATGGATAAAAGAAGGCAAGTTCAGAATCAGTGCTGCATATGACTACTTCAGAAAGCCTTATGGACTTTAGCAGGGACGCAAACAGATTTGTAATCCTGTGCATTTCCCAAGGAACATCTTCATTCTTACTCTAGCTGCACAGAAAAAGCTCCCAACAGTTGACAATATATGCAGGAGGGGTCTGATATTGATGAACATATGCACCTTATGTAAGAAAGGTGTTGAATCTTATTCACATCTATTCTTTGGTTGTGCATTCTCCAATCGAATCTGGTAATCCATAATGTCTTGTTGGATGGGCATTAGAAGAGGTGGCTGGAGTTAAAGGAGGGAACTGAGTTGGGGTTCAAGGCAGAAAAATTGGAAAAGCTGGAAGTATAAATGGTTTTCAGGGCCGGCTTTTAGCATAGGCGGGCAAGGCGGTCGCCTTGGGCCCCCGATTTTTGGGGCCTAATATCTGCTTATTCGTTTAATATACAATAAAGATGTGAATGTAGTCATTAATCAATCTCCAGCCCAGCGGTTCTCATTGTGTTACTTTTACCTTAGACTGGGGTTCGAATCCGCCCAGCTTCATTTATGGGGGCCTTTATTATTGTCCAATTCGGGCGCTTTGATCTTTTCTTTTTCTGGAGAGAGCCTCTTTTTAGTTTTTTTTTTTTTCACGTACGGTAGTAGTGTTTATTTCTAATTAAGACGATGAATATTTCACTATCCGATAATAATAAAGAGATTACTATCAATACCAAAGACATCTATAGCACTTAGGGCCCCCTATCGAAATTTCGCCTAGGGCCCCCGAAATCTCGGAGACGGCCCTGGTGGTTTTACTGCAGTTTGGCTGCAAAAGCATACTACACTTGGTATGAAAGAAATGAAAGTTATTTAGCCTCTAATTAGACTCCTCTAATTAGTACTTAATTACTCATAATTAAGTTTAGCTAAAATCTTTAGTTGCATGTAAGATTAAAGCAAAAATAAGGTACTAAAACATGTTTTTATACCTTAATCAAGAGGAATTTTGACCTTCCTTCAAATGAAGGATCTTGAGCTGCTAATTAATGGGTTCCTCCTCCTTAACTTGAGTTTCCAAGTTAGGAAACCTCCTCCCTTGATCCACCAAAGAAGCTCTCCAAAAATCTCACAAAATGGTCTAGTTTTAAAAGATTTTAACCCTAAAACCAAAATAACATTTGCTAAAAATTAGCTAACACTTTAGCAAATGTTATTCTAGGTTTAGATAAGTGTTTTGATCAAGTTTTCATTCACATGCAATGAAGAAAACTTGATCTTAAAGGAAGAGGAAGTGGCTGATTTTTAGAGAAAAATGGAGGTTTTCCACTTAATTCTCTCTCTAAAATTTGGATGTGTGTGTTTAAAAATGATGTCTTGTGTTTCTTTGACATAAAACACATTATATATAGTGGTGGTGGCAAAATGACCACTTTGCCCTTACTAATTATACCCCTTAACATCTTATGTTACAATTTAGGTATAATTTTTTTTTTTTTTTTTTTTAAATAAAACGGAATTTCATTAATGTCGTTGCCAAACGGCACTTACATCAACAATTGTAACGATACAAATATCATCAAAAAGATCTAATTGACACAATCCTTCGTTAATTAACAAAATTGACCCCTCGCACGTCGACGTCATTGCGTCTTTTATCGGCAGTAGAGATCTATGTAACTCGACAAAGAAAAGGCAATTGACGTAGTTAACGATATTTGATGCTGAATTCATTGATGATTACCGATCTGCGAACAACTTCCGTCTTGGACAAATAGAGAAAATCACCTCTGATCAAGAGATCAAACCTCACGAAGGAGCCAATAAGACCTCACAACAGAGTCAACAAAACCTCACAAAGGAGCCCAAAAGGGTCTCACAATGGAGTCAAATTACCTCACAAAGGAGTCACAAAGTACTCACAATGGAGCAAAAAAAAAGACTGAATGAAATCAATCAATGGTGAAAATTTTATTATGAAAAACCAAAATAAAACCTATAAATCAATAATACGAAAACTAGGGGCTTACCAACGGGTAAAGGATCCGATGGTAGCCCCAGGCTAGTCAAAAAGGAGAAAGGCTAAGAGGAGGAATTTTTGAGAGAGACGCTAGGGTTTTTTTTTTTTTTTGTGGAGAGGAGAGAACCATAAGGCGTTAAAATTTGGGTATAATTTGTACACTTATTTCTTTAATTTTTAGTTTATTATTATATCACTATATAATAATTACTAACTACATCATTTTAAGCTAAAATTGCAACTCTTTGTAATTTAAATAGCTTATTGTCAATTTTGACAATTTACACAAAAA
>JBBYHQ010000009.1:3676430-3692054 GCA_038382645.1 Spergularia azorica
AAATATTAGTTTAATTTAAAATTCAGATTCTTCTTTCAGAAATGAATCTTATTTTTATTTTATTAAATTTTTTTTTTGACCAATAGGGAGGTGGTGTGAAAAAAATTACTTACACCTGATGTATGTGTTGCCTTTTCCGCCAAACTAACCATGCTTGACGATAACAGGAACTGTACTTGATATGTCAACAAATTGTTAAACTACTTCACATCAGTTTACTTTCAAGAGAGAGTAAAATGTTCAAGTTTGCAGGCCTATTCTCTCTATAGCCGAAGTATATATACTCTAATTATTGCAGTAAAAATTCTTCAGCTTCTTAACCTGCAGTGCCTATACTACTGCATCGTCTGCAAAAGCAAACTCGCATACCAATGCTAGATGGTCGCTGCCCCATTTCTAAAAAAGAAACACCAATAAGTATGCATTTGTAAGTTGAAAAATTCAAGCATAACATGCCATAAAGCAGTGAAATCATAACCAATCAAGCACAGAATTTAAGATATATTATAATAATATTTGAGTTCTTAACAATGTCCCCACACCCGTGTCCAAAATTAAGACATTGTTCCAATGTCCTTAAATTTGGAAAATGGAAGGTCGGACAAGAGGATCTATGTCCGAGTCTGATCCTCGGATGAGTCAGGGTAACTTTGGTTCAACCACATTAAGACCAGTTGGCAGCAGTAATTAAAACTCAAAGTGGTTGTTCCACGCAACTTAACTCTAAGAAGCCAATACAAGTCAGACACTTCAGAAACCAACTTTAAAGAGCAGTTGATTGGTACGAAAACTTACAGTTCATTTCTTGAGAATTTCCAACCCAAGATAAAGAAGAGAGTTAGGCTTGTGGAAGGAGAGCAAGTTCGCATGCACAAGAACATAGCAGTGGAAAGAAAGGACAATGAAAGTTACCCATGGAAACTGCATTTCTGTTTATGGTGTTAGAGAAGACATGGTGTTAGAGAAAGCAGGTGGAGAAAGGGAACCATTTGTATGGTCTGGGGCTCGACTTGATATTTGATGTTTTGTTTCTTTTCACTTTTTATTTGTTTTCCAGAAACTGTGCTTTTCTTTTAACATTTTCTTAGTTATTTTTTCCAATGTTTATTTACTCCCCCTTCATTTTTCTTCCCTCAGTTCTTTTCCCACATTTAGATGTCTACTTAGCTTTTGTTCAAAAAAAATGTGGCTGTTCCATACAACCAAATGCAAACTTAAGAAAATCCCAACTTTTTTTTTTTTTTTGGATACAAGACAATAAATCCCAAGTTCTTTGAATCCCTAGTCCATTATTGTTTTCAATTTATTTTTATACATTTTGTTTCCTCCTTCTACACTTAGCATTTGTCTATCCTCACAATTAATATCTTGTTTTCTCATCTTTCCGCATCTTTATTGTTTTCCTTCCTACTTTGACAGCTCCGTATGACGATTATGCAAGCAGAACCAAGTCATTTTGGGACTAAGCATTGTTGTTATTTCAAATGGAGGGAAACATAGACAGATGAGGTTTTACCAAAGATAAGTGACAGTAAGCAGATCAGGCCATTAAGATTGAATGTGTTAACGTCCAGCTGTTCACAAGGATCCAATCACATCTAATGACATTGAGCTTTCCTTACTGAGATACATTTTATTTCTAGCTTTTCCATGTTCACACAAAAGAGAAATTATATGGCAATAAGTTCAACTGTACTCAGACCGCTTAATAGTTAAAACCATCAAACTATAAAGACACTAATTCCATGACAGGTCCAAGTGTAACAGTATTGATAACAGCATACGATAATATGGCAACATGAAAGAGAAGGCAAGAAAGATCTCAGCTTTTTCTAACAAAAAACCACTTACGTATTCGGAAAAAAGAGGAAAACAAGTTGTAACATATAATAGGCACACTCATCAGTACGACTATATATCAGCACTTCCAAATATTAAAATAAAAAATGTTAGTTTTCAGTCTAAGAGTAAGAATACCTCATTGGGAAGCCCTCCTATTTCCCTCAATGTCTTACTAGGTAATGTCTCAAGGACTCTAAAAGGAACAAGTCCTGAACTGTGCCTGCGACAAACAAGAAAAAGATGTAGGAAGCTCTGCAAGGTGGAACCAAACACTCTTCTCGCCAAAACAAAAAATAACACCAAAAACTAAACGAAAAAGAATGATTACCATATGTAATCAGGTGTCCCTGTGGAACTAGAATGGCAAATTGTTCCCAAGGGCTCCCCGATATCATCTCTTGTCCTGATGTTCCCCTAACGAAATAATACGATGAAAGGTAAAAAGGTTGATACATTATCGGGCCATCTTTAAGTTGTGAGGGTGATTCTTCATTTAAAAGGCAAAATGGTAGTAATATGTAGCAGGCAACCATTTTGGAAACTATCCCTCAAGACTTTTCAATCTACCAAAGAGCCTTTAGTCAAATAAGTGGTTGAAACGATTTCTCAACCACGCATAGCAATTTGAAGATGTGCTAAGACACATGCGTTCAGCCGAGAACGGGATAATAAGGTTATGTCAAAATATCCATGACATAAGCCCCAATACTCAGGTTTTGACATTTTCATGAGCCTGTAGCATTTCTCATTGTTTAATAGTAGCTGCGCACAAAAGACATGTTCGAACAACTGTGAATTTCTGATCTCTAGTTGACACCTAAAAGCTGGGTTGTCTTACAGGAACACCAAGATATGCACTTCGAAGCTCCAAATTGTGTTGCAGACAGGTCACTCCCTCACTTCCAGTGGCAAGTTTCAATTCTTCATCTTTCCATTCATGTAATAATGGGCTTCGCCTGACATCCACAGAGACATTTTGATCATAAACAGAAAGAAATGTTAACTGATACTGGCCTAATGCAAGCAACATTCAGACTAAATTGAAATTAATATTGGCATCACCTACTTTATATCTTTCAAATAATCTCTCTCACAGGAACTGGAAATTCTTATAATGTTATGATAAGCACTCCTTACCCTCTTTTGTTCTCACCCTCTTTCTTTTATGTATGTTTCTCATCAAAAACAATAACACTGACCCCAAGCACAGTAGCTGCTAACATGTGCCCAAGACTTGCATAAACTAATAGAGGCTGCAAGATTTGCTTTTCTCATCATCGCCGTAAAGAGATATCGCAAGAAAAGGACTTACCCAAGTGATTTCTTTGTCGAGGAAGGGGGGGTCCTCCAAAGAAGGGGCATATCAATCTGCCCGGAAAGATTTCTCCGTTCATGATTTAGAATCTCCAACTACAGCAGAAAAAAAAATATACACGATTTTACTTCTTAAAATGAAACATCGTTTTAATACCGGGTCACTGCAGAGCCAAGATAGGAACATCAGTTACCTTCCCGGAAGATATGTATTGATATACAGCACTCTGGAATCAAATATCATCTGTTAAGAATATAATCAAGAAATAGGAACTACAAGACATAGCTAAAAAGTCACACAATCACCTTCGGATATATATTCAAATCACCAGCAAGTATAACTGGGATCCCACCCCAATCTTGAGATAACTTGTGCGCCTTCTCCAGAAATAGACGCATCTAGACATTCAATTGCAAGAATATGCAACAGAACACATCAACATAATTGGTGTAGAATTTAGAATAGATATTATTCACATAAGAAGTCCTTATAAGAGCTATTATCAGCAGTAAGTCTTGTACTGGTTGTGTGTGTATCAAAGAATATTACCTGGCCTAGTTTGATGTCCCCTCGCTTTGGGTTGTAAAGCACGTGTATATTTCCAACAACCACTCTTCTACATGCATCAGCAGTCTAAAAACAATTACTATCTCATTAACTCATTCAAATAGAAACTAAGAATAGAAGAGAAACAACTAAATGCATGAACTAATAGTGATAACAAAGAGACCTGAACCAGTGGTATTGTAGTAAGTTTAGAGGCAAGAACTATGAACCATGAAAACCTCTTCAGAGGTGCGTCTATCCAATACCGTGTCCGACACAAATCCCGCGATACATGCATTAGACATGGTTGGTCCAGTGTCCCGGTTTTTGGTTATATCTAGACACCGGACACGGTTTAAAATATAAAGGACACTAATCAGATACCCATAGAACACCAGGTAGCACACACTTGCCTAATTGGATGTATACAATTAATATGTGGACGTTGTTGAAGAGGCTATTTAAGTTGGAGTTCAAAGATGAAGTCTTCTAGGATATATCAAAATTCAGATTTTCGTTTGTAAGAATTTGAGGTCTTTTCAGTACTTAAAAATATTGAAATAATTTTGTTCCCATGGACTTGGATTTTGTTTAAAAGCCTTATTACAACGATGGATGACAGCCTTGTTTCCAGCTAAAACTTATTATTCCCTCCGTCCCAATTTTAACACCCCGGTCCCTTATTTGGACGTCCCGGTTTAAACAACCCATCTATTTTGGGACATTTAATCCCTCTCTTACTTTTTGCTAATCTTTACATCCTCTCTCACATTCTCTCTCCTACTTTTGGTTAATCCTCACATTCTCTCTCCTTTTATTTGTTTTTATTATTCCCCGTGAAATGGCACGCAGGGTGCTTAAATCGAGACGGACCAACAAAGGGAGTTAACTTTAAGCTACAAAAGTTGTTTTTTTGTAAAATTGAAGATTTTTAGCGGTATCCTTATCCTATATTTTGAGGATGCCGTGTCCAGGTGTCCTTGTATGCACTCGTGCAAGTTGTGGCGCTTATCCTTATCCTAGGGCAAGAACACAAGAATATGGACAATAGATACTCCTTTTCTATTGCTTTTCTTTTATCACCGATCAGTTTCCTATTAAATCGAAGTACATTCCACACTTACTCCAAAAAAAACAAAAGTTAAATGTTAATATCTTAATTCTCACCTGAGTGTTTGATTTGCTTATCACTAAAACTTCTGGACTTCTGGTGCGTCATCAACTCTTTTATATAAACCCAGTTATATTTTAGCTGCTAAGTTTTGCCATCTTAGCTGTTAAATTTGTCATATTAGCCCCAATGATTTTGGGTGGATGGTTGCACCCCAAAAATTCACTTTGTTAATATGGCTGATTAGTGATATCACCATATTGTTAAATACAGAATAGTGTATACTCAACACGTTTACTCATCACTGCCTTTTGTGGTACTTTCCTCTAGGCCATGCGCGAACTATGTTTGTAAAAAGAACTAATGGATTTTTCCCCATCGTCAATCAAAATGAGATTGAAGAGTTCACTGATAGCACTAGTGACCTTAATTTGTGGCCCAATAAAACCTCTAAATTTACTTCATTTATGCATGCTCTATGGTAGGGTTTATAATCCACATTGCAACTAGGAGAAACAGTAAATATAAGTCCAATTTTTTGTCCAATTTTAGTACCAAATGCCGTAGCAGTTTTATTGAAAAATTCAAACCATTGGAGTATACTAGTATGATTTATATGAAATTAAAAAGAAATTTGCAATCGACATTATGACGATTATGCAGATCTTTTAAAGCACAACATTACCCGTATTTTAAATCTATTCCTACTTTCTGAATGATTTCCCTTAAAAGAAACTTTCACAAAGAAACTAGAACGACCATGAAAATTGTGCTTTTTAAACAATAAAATCAGCACTCAATCAAATGTGTTTGCATTGAGTACTGACACTAGTTGCTCGCATGCCATGGACAGGAACCAAACCTTTAGAACACAGAATTGTGCAACATTGTTACGCAGGCCAAAACTTTGAAACTCAATATGTTCCTCGTGCAGAAGCACAAACCTGAATGATCAACAGCAAGCCAAAGCAGGTTTAATTAAAGAAGCATAGCCAAGTAGACATGAAACATAAAGATGATAAACAAAGACTCTCTCATAGAAGCGAAATTCCTAAGTTCCTCAATGTAGCCTAAAATCCCCAGCTCATAAGACTTCAGGATACTAAATGATCGTTTCAGAAATTACAGTCTAGTGGCACAAATGAATTCTATGGAACATTTGCCAAAACAAAAGGAGAACCATGTTAGAGGTGACTTAGGGACATACAAACAGCATTCTTGCTCACACTAATCTAAAACAAAGCTCACGACCAAAAAAGGAATTTATTTTCGAGCTACTCAAGGTTCTATACTAAATTATTTCAGCTTTGCCAGCGTTCGTACATATTAAGTAAGCCCATATCAATGCTTCAGGAACCACAATATCTTGAAATTTTTCATGAAGATGAAAAATACAGCAGCAATTCACCTGGTGGCTGGTGCATATGCAAAGATACACCTAGAAGTTCGAATTGACAAAAATACACATTACTTACCATTCCTTTTTCCAAAATATGGCACATCCATCGCAAGCATCCCCAGTGCGTTCCTGCACCAGAAAAAATCCGATCATGCTTTGACTATGTAGCAAATTAAAGCAACCTACATAGCCGGAGCATATATAGGTTCCCAATACCTTTAAAACACCTTTAAATCCATCCTTCTGTAGAATATAATGCAAGTCACTAAAACGATCGACTTCCTGCAAGCACATGCAAACATTATAAGCATAAAACAATTAATATACCCAATCATACCTACAGACAAAACCCGGGAAAAGAAGGCCAAATCTGGGATAAAAAAACTGAACGGTGCACAAAATGATGAAAATAGACAGAGAAACAGCAAAAGCCTAAGAAATAATCCAGTGTGTATTAATTTGAATACACGATGTCTAGAACATTTAAGTGACTGGATTTGAAAGATGAAAAGTTGCTGTAATTCTTTACTCGTGTACAAGGTCACAAGGGGACATTTAATAGAGCTAATTATACAAGTCCAAACTTCAAATGTTCAAACCAGTTAATATGAGTTATATGCCGTTTCATGGACAAAAAAGTCAGAGGTGGCTAAGGCACACGGTTAACGCTCAAATGATGACAGAGAACAAATTGGAGATGAAGAGATGGTGGGGGGGTTCCCTCCCTCATCGTCTGTCATGTCAGTATAGTCTCTCTTTCTCAGGTGGGCGGTAGAGGGGCAGGTATGGATCCCATACTTAGTTTTAAAAGGCGGTTAGCCGAAAGATGGTTATCGGTTCAAGGTGCTAATGGCCTGTGGCGATGAGGCGAAGGCGCGTGCCTCATCGAAGCGAGACGCACTCATTTAGCATACAAGCTTCTATTTTTCGAACCGTATTTGCAAAAAAAAAAAGTTACCCATTTTTTGGTAGTTAAAGAAGGCCAGTGTGTAAAGAAGTAGAAAGGGATTAAGGGGCAAAGGGAAGGGTAAAAGTAAATGGAAATTGCATAGTCATGTGCCTCATGTGCGCATCTGTGCGCTTTATGCACACTCGTGCACCTCAAGCTTTTGATGCGATGCCAGCTGCGCCTCATGGCACCTTGTGCCTAGGCGCGGCTCAAGCACGCTTTTTTAAACTCAGATCCCATATGCTTCTACTTGTAGTATTTTGTCAATGTCTAAAAGGCTAAAAGTAGTCTAGCCCGTAACTCGAAAGGTAAAGTTGCAAGCCTAAGCCCCAGTAAATCCACAGCAATTAGCCACTATAAACTATGGAACAGAACCCTTAACACATCCACAATAGTTCCATAAGAAATAAACGGTCCTACAAAACTTGAACCAATAATCAAATGCATACAAAGACGATTCTATAACAAACACTAAGCTTTACCTGAAAGCACAAGATGCTGGGATTATACTGAGCTAACTCCTTGTGTATAGCTGTCTTGCGGTGGTCCCAGTCCATGAACTTGGGTGAAATATTAATGTACATAGACGGATGCTTTGACGCATTCTCAACACCCAAAACATTGTACGAAACAACGACAAGCCTCTCTGTGGATGAGATTTGAGATACAATTAGCGAATATCAAACATATTTCCAAACCAACATCTCCACAACAAAATCGTAGAATTGGATTGATTGAAATTAACATAGAATGTAAATGAAAATCGAAATGTTAGCACACACTCTAGTATTTTGCAAAAAAATCGCAACCGCCACACCATTGAAAGCATAAAGCATCCTTCTTCTTCCATAAGATAGCACATAGTACAAGTTATTCGATGTTCCGACTGAACAAACAAGAACACACAGCACACCAATTTGAAATTAAAAAAATTAAAAGAACTGATTGAAAAGGCAGATTATACCTTGAAAAGCAGAGAAATCGCGAGTAGAATAGCTCCATTGACGAGAAACTTCGGTGGAGTCATAAGAAGTTGATTGAATAGATTTATAACGGTGGGAAGAAGATGAATTGAACTTAACTCTACCGCAATTCTTTTGTTGTTCATCTTCATCGTCGTACACAAGTTTCCGCTTTTTGGGTGTTGTATGACTGTGATCAGATCCCTCGTACAGTTTTTGGCCGTAGTTACTGTGCATTCTCGGTAGTGCGCAACTGCGCAATCTTTTGTTTCTTTTTGCTCAAAGGGGAATTTTGCCAGTTCCGCAGATTAAACAGATTGCGCCTTTGCGGGGTGAAGAACATTAAGCGGCCAACTCGGAATGACCCAGCGAGTCGTTCGGTAGGATTTGGATTTGGATTTGGTCAATTTGGGTCTCGTCCACGATCAATATTAATTCGGGTTTGTTGATTTTGCGTCGGTTCGGATCCGGTCGATTTAGTTTAGTCATTTGAGTCTGCAATAATTTGGTATTGGTTAAATCTGGTTTTTAAATAATTTTATCATAACATCTTACCTTGAATAGAGTGATTCTACAATGGCTATCAAGATTTGGTAGCCTTGTAATAGTTTGACCAATAATTAATTTTAATTTAATAAAATCAAGATTTTAATGTATAAAAAACTAATTAAATGAAATCAGAACTCCCTTCTCCTCCCCCGGCAACTAGGGATGGGCGTGGAACCCAGACCCAACAGACCTGACCCATGTGGGTCGGATATGAGTCCTCATTTTTTAGGACCAATTGGGTTTGGGTCAGATCCAGACCCGTTTACATGTGTGATGGGTCGGATATGAGTCTCCCTACTGAGACCCAAACCCGACCCATAGACCCGTCTAATTTAATTTTTTTTATTAAAAATCTAAATTTAAACCTTTTTAAAACATTATTGTGTTAGTTAATAGACTACACGATAAACCACATGGTATCAATATCCGTGATTTCCTCCCCTACCATAGCTATCTACCGGAGGGTACCCCCATCGCGTTATCATAGTCATCTTCGTCGACCTTCTCATTACTATGTAATGTTTTAGTAGATGCTTAAAACTTTGATATTATTGTTTATGAGACTTCGTGTATTGACATTTGACACTTACGGATGTACGCTAAGTTATGAGCATTGGAAGTTTGGTTACAAGTTGTTTATTACACATTTGATTTGAGTAATTGTCTACTATTTGACATATTAGTGCAACAAAATAATTTTTTGAGCTAGGAAAATATCATAGAAGTCGGCTTAGATGTAATTCTCACATAAGACCCAGACCCTGCCCATGCCCATTGGGTCTTGATGGGTCCGGATCTGGGTTGTAAAATTTTAGACCCATATGGATACGGGTCGGGTTTGAGTCTTTATAAGAGGTCATGGGTCTGGATCCGGGTCCTATAGGACCCGGCCCAGACCTGACCCACGCCCATCCCTACCGGCAACCCGAGCAATCACCGTGCCCCACCCCAGCCGGCACATGATCGTCGCCCACTCATCCAACATAAGTGTTACACCACTCTTGGGACCACTAAACACCGGCCAGGCGGCCACCACACATCACAATAGTGGCCCGTGAAAGTTTACTAGAGATCGCCGGAAATACGCTGACCAAATGGTGGTCGACGGTTGATGCGTTGGATTGAGTTGGGGGCTGTGGTTGTAATGTGGTGGTGGAAGGGTGGGGAAGAAGGAAGGGAAGAGGAGAGAGAAGGAGGCTGAGGATATGTTTATTATAATTTTTTATCTGTTTTTAATGTTTTTTTCATGGTCAAATTTTGTAGGGTTAGGATTTTGTTTTAGGAAATGGATGGTTGGATTGAGACTATTTACAATGGCTAGCACGAGTTGGTAGCCATTGTAAAATTATTAAACTTGAATATTCTAGTATTTGGGTTACTAATTGAGCTTGTGTTATTGTGATTTGGGTTATGTTCGGGGTAATCTGGTTATATATGGGTTTGGTTAGTTAAGATCGGTTAAGTTTCGTTTGAGTCAGTCTGAGGTCAAGTTAGGTTTAGGTCTTTTTTCGAAATGGAGGAAAACATTCCGGTTGCGAGTCGAAATCAAATTGTTCAATTTGGGTTACAAATCGAATGTTCGGATCTGGATCAGTTTTGCCAAGTCTACTTAGGATGGGTGGAACTTGTGTGTGCCCAATCTCTTGGACCGCTTTCTGTGATATAGAAACTGAAACTTGGCCAATAAACCCAAACCAAAAAATTGTTTCAAACTTAAAATTATTATCACTTAAAAATAGAAACTTCATAGGTAAATAATATAATAAAAACCGCATTTATGGTTTGCTGTTCAAATTTGAATAATCTAATTGTAGACCCCAAGTTGGTATCTACAATCTCTAATGGTGGGAAGATGGTCACATACATTATGTGTATGTGGAATTTTCATATATAGCCAATACCAAAGTGATACCTAGATTAATGAAAAAGAAGATTGAGGGAAACAACCTCATTTATGCACAATTTGTTTCAGTTTGACTCAATTATGGACCATGTCGTCAACAATCATGCAAAAGAAAAAAAAAACAAATAAAAAATAATTTGACAAGAGAATTTGCTAAAAAAATTTTTTTTAACAAAAATACACCAAATCATACACCTCGAAGGAGGGGAAAAGGTAGAACATTATTCACAAACACAAATTAGAACTTTACATCTTTTTTTTTTTTTGAGGTGAGTATATTAGAATTGTCCATTTTTCTTGTTTTTGACATTTACCGTTGGACAAAAACAAAACAAAACAAAACACAAAGGAATTGGAATTTGGGAATAGAGAGGCGTAAATAAAAGGAAAAACCAGAGATCTCAAAGTGCGAAATCTCTTCACTCTCAAGTCTCACCTCATCCACTCAAACCGAAAATGGGTCTTATTATCAACAATCCCGTTGGTGGCGCCACTCTATTCACCACCACTAAAACAACCACAACTCCCACCTCTCATTTCTCTCTACTCCACAGCCACCACCACAGCCACCACCAACTCCTCTCTCTCTCCTCCAGAAAACAAACCCACGTAGTAGCAGCCACAGGAAAGTTCACCCCTAGAACAGGCAAGTTTGACAGCAGGAATAGAAGGGGTGGACCCACCACTACCACCACCAAAGAGGAAACTAACAAGAAGAATTTCAATGATGATTTTGATAACAATAATGTTGTTGAGCAAAGTTTTGCTGATGATGGGTTTGTTGTGCCTGAACTTCCCGGTGATAAGCCTGACCTTTGGGAAGGCGCTAACTTGGACGCTGTTGGCTTCTTTTTTCAGTATATGTGGGCTTTCGGTGTCGTTTTCGCGGTATCTTCATTTCTTTTCATTGCTTAATCTTATTGCTGCTCACTTCTATTTTGGGGTTTGTTGGGTTGTTTTACTTGAATTGTGGAATTGTTGTTTTGTTATATGTTACACTACCTCTTCTTCCCTCAGATTGTTAACGTTTGAGTTGAATATGCGAGAGAAATTATCATCAAATGTCTAAAAATCCAAAATAACAGAGAGAGAATTTGCGATGATATAGTAATGGTAATATATTGATGAATTTACCCAAAGCATGTTGGATAAGTGTTTTTAAGTGTTTGTAGTATTAGAGATCACATAACAATGTTAATTAAACAATTTGTGTCCAAGTAATTGTTGTTAGGAGGGTGGGAATTGGCCCAATTGCGAATTCTCTTGGTGGGCGCGTGTAACAATTTGTGTGATTGTTGCAAAAGTTCAAGCAAGGATTGAGCAGTAAGCTCATAGATAGGGGTGGCAAATGGGCCGTCGGGTCGGTTCCGGGTCGGGTTATAGCGGGTCGGTTCGTAACAGGTCGGGTCATACCGGGTCAAATGATCCTTCGGGTCGGGTCCGGGTTGGGTCGGGTCGGTTTTGGGTCGGTTCTATCGAGTAAAATTTGTGCCGGATCGGATCGGTTTTGAGTCGGGTCACAATCGGTTTTAGTTGCTAATGGTCATTTATGGACGTTAGTTCTGTTTTTGGCATACAAGTCGGGTCATTGTCGGATAACAGGAGGTCGGGTCGGTTACAGGTCGGGCCATCATCGGGTTGTATCGGTTCGGGTCATCATCGGGTCGGGTCTTGTCGGGTTAGGTTGATCACAATTTCGGGTCTTATCGAGTCAGATTTTTGGGTCAACGAATCGGGTCGGGTCGGGTTTGCCAGCCCTACTCATAGATATGAAGGCATGAAAATAGTGTGGTAGATTAATGAACTCAATTTTGTAGTTAGAGACGCGGAGGCATGAGTTTCTATGATTGGATTCGGGATTTTGTGATATTGTGCTTCATTTGATAGCATAAGCCTGAAGGTTTTTCCACAGTGTTTAGGCTTTTAAAGTCGTGTTTACTTTGCGCAGCTGGTGGCATGTGGAATTGCTGTGGCGACGTACAATGAAGGGGCTACAGATTTTAAACAAACTCCTGCATACAAAGAATCAATTCAGTCACAGGATCTGTTAGAAGAACCAGGGGCTTCTGACTCTGATGTATTTGAATCTAACCCCACAGAGGAGGCTCCCGCTTTGGAATGATGATGAAATAGGAGAAGAAGATCTCCGTACCACAGGTTTATAATGGCTTTCCGGTCTCAAATGGGAAAACCATGTAGAATTTGTAAGGCAATGCATCTGTTTTACCACTACGTTCATCCTATATTTTCATAATGCCACTATAGTTGTGGACTATACGGTTAGACTCTAAGTGTAAGCTTCAAGGATGATAAATTCTAATGAATGGATGTTTTCCTATGCTCTTGTTGTGGAGTTTATGCCTTATTACACTTGGAGTAATCATCTGTGTTACTAGTGCATGTGAATAATGTATTTATTTGGAAAACAGAATTTATTAAAGGGAAGAAAAATAGAAATGAAGAGCAACACCTTGTATTTCTTGCATTGAACTAGAATTATTAAAAACATGAAATTATAAACTGTTAAGTATCATGGTTCTAATCCATATAAGCAGGGGTTAATGGGTGTGCTTTTGTTTTGTTTAACAATCCATGGTCATAACTTATAGGTCCATTGAAGGATAGCTGGCAATCGCTTACTCTCTGTTGTGTTTGCTGCTTAATTGAGCTAACATTAGAGTGTTGTTAGTTATTCACCCATGCCTGGTAGAGCAATTTAATGGTTATCATCCCTGTGATTTTTTTTTTCTTGTCTCTGCTTTGTATGAAAAGGAGATAAGTTACTCAAAATTGAAGGAATGTGAACACTTATAAAATGCAAGATCTACTTCAAAGCTGAACTGTGTTGAAATTAACATTACGAAATACTCAGATTGTACTATCCTTGCCCTAAAAAAACAACATAACGCACCATCAACTACTTCATCAATCTAAGATTCATGATCATACTACCCATCCAATACTCTTTTTGGTAATTCTTCTATGAAAGTAACATTGCCAACAGTAGGGAGATTGCTGATACCCCGAACTGTCCTCCACAGAGCTTGTAAGCTGAGTTCTGCCCCATTCCGAACCTGACAGTGCTTGGCCTTGGTGCTACTGTGACTGTAGGGGCCCCTGAGAATTAGAAACCGAAAAGAATATCAACACTAAAACTTGAGCACTACCACCATGTGGAATCTCATGGAGCAAAGTGAATGTTCTCGAAATCAATACCTGCAGTAGAAGTAGTTGGATTTCTCCTGAATGAAACTTGAGATGCTGGTGTCCTGGGAGATCTTGATGCACCTGCACCTTCATCCAGAAAGACAGTGGTACAAATGATTAGATGAACCTGCCCTTCGCTTTCAAACGAAACCTGATTTGGCCCTTAAATTTACTGTCAAACTCCACATAACATGCAGATAACGACCCGACTCCTGAACTAAACATGACCTGGTGAATTTACTGTAGGAACATTCTTATCACCCATAAATTTGAGGATAACCGACTCATGCAAAATCTTTTGAGAGGGAATAACTCATACTAAAGTCCACGTCGATATGATTTGAGTACTGAATTAGCAGGTTGTCTGGAAGTCATAAAAGTTTTGAAGTATGGAAATTGTTACCTGATGACGAACATGTAGAGGAGCTAATGCGGACATTGCAGAGTCCAGGCAACTGAAGAGCACGGGTGCTATTGATTGGTAGAGAAGCCAGGGCAGTGCCATTGAGGAAGAGGCACAGACAGTCTGGCTGCTCATGGTACGCTTGGGCAAGGTTCTGACAGCACTGCAAGTTGGGTTCTGGAGACTGGCCTTGGACAAAGGGTCCACAGGGGGCCAATGGTAAGAGGTTCGGCCCACATGTCGCCATGGTAGGGGGCGAAGGAACTGATTGGCCGGAGGGAATCATCTGTGAGTTAGTCAGAGTGAGGCAGGAGATCAGCAGGAAGAATAAAGGAACAGTGGCAACTCTAGTGTACAGGGAAACTGAGGGAGATAGAACCATTTTCGCCTTGTTTTTGTTTTGTTTCTGGCTGTATTGTTTGTTATGAATCAGTAGAAGGAAATGATTTGATGGATTATATAGGAGGAGAATTGGAGAAACATTGTAGGTGGGTGAGTACTGAGTGGTTACATGCCTGAAGTGTGTTCAGTCTGCATGCCGTTCTTACTTCTGTCAGGATAACAACCAAATAGAGAAGAGAAGACTGAAGCAGCTTCAAATTGAAGCTTCACGGCTAAGTCATGAGGGGGATGAAATCTGCATTTTATGTCATTTGACTTGACTTGCGGATTTGATGATCTGAATTTCAGTTCCATACCATATGCTTCTTCTTTCATTTCTTTTTCATGCATACTTCCTTAGTTGAGAGGTGTATGAGTGGTCTACTATACACTATCTACTAGAATGAATCAACTTCCTATGTCCTAAGTGCCATGAGGGATTGAAGGGCAGATCCTTTTCTTTTGTGTGGCAGAAGACTATAAGAATACTTGTGTTTAATTTGCGATCTGAGATTTATTACTAAAAACGCTCACCACACCTCGAATTATTTTGGTCGAATTTACCTTCAAGTGAAAGACGATATGCCCAAGTTTATTTCCGCTTTCTTACGAAAAGCTCTCCGTCACAGACTCACAGCCGACAAGGAGCGAGTAGCTTCATGTGACACATTTTTATTTTCTAGCCTCACTTTACTAGTATTTGTATACCGTCTTTCTCTCACTACTTTACTCTAAGTCTAGGAGTTAAAAAATTCTAAGCTTAATATCATACAAATTTCGCTGAAAAATCCAAACCCAACAACTAATTTTGAAAAAGGAAAGGAAATTTTTTTTGTTGTTTTTCGAAAATTTACCTTAAAGTCTCCTTACTTATCTTCCTCAGTGATATCTTTCATCTTTCATCTTTCATGAAATGACAGATTTTATCAAAGTGAATGTTAGTAGGGGTGAGCATGAACGGGTACCCGCTCCAAAATCATAGACCCGGACCCGTTTCTAACGGGTCCTAAAAATTAGGACCCGTACCCGGACCCGTTGACAACGGGTCCTAGAAATT
>JBBYHQ010000009.1:3698231-3711607 GCA_038382645.1 Spergularia azorica
AACGGCTTTGCTGGACTGGACTTGGACTGGGAGGGTCAGACAACGGCTTCAGAGATGACCAACCTGGCTACCCTCTTGACAGAGTGGCGCGCTGCTGTCAATGCCGAGGCTGCAAGCAGCGGAAAAGCAGCATTGCTGCTGTCTGCTGCCGTTGCCGTGACCCCGCGTTTGAACCCGTCCACCAGCTTCCCAGCCCAAGTGATAGCCAACACGCTAGAATGGGTCAACGTCATGGCATACGACTTCTACGAACCGGTCAGAACTCCATCAGAGACCCATTCGCAAGCGAATCTGTTTGACCCGACAGGAGGAGTGAGCGGGAGCAGCGGAATTGAATCGTGGATGAGCGCGGGGGTGCCAGGGAACCAGCTGGTGTTGGGGTTTCCGTATTACGGACACTAGTGGAAGCTGGAGGATCCGAACAACCACGGTCTACTAGCGGCCGCAAATGGAATTGATACGACAGTTGGAGGTGGGACACCCAAGTACAACGAGATAACAGCGTTCATCAGCCAACAGGGGGCCACCTCGGTGTTTGACACCAGTTACGTCACCAACTACTGCTATTTAGGGAGTACCTGGATCAACTATGACGACACTCAGAGTGTTGCAGCCAAGGTTACGTATGCAAAGACCAATAACTTGTTGGGTTATTTACCAAGATGATAATTGGACTCTTTCCAAACAAGGTTCGTAATTCGAACTTACAATAATAATAACGACAATGACACAATGCTAGTTAGACAAGCAAAAGTGTCTACAATCAGCAATAAATTACTACACTATTACATTTTTACTATTCAGGTAATTAATTGTACTACCTGAATTTTTCATTACAAATTAATTTTCTCAACTTCAACTTCAAATTAAACGACTAACTCAATTTTACCACAACATATATTGTAAATAAATTAATTGTGTCTACAATGTAAACCTCTAACAATTTGCTAGTTTATGTATTGTTTATTGATTAAGATTAATGTTAGTTATTGATGAATAATGAATTGTATTGTTTAATGTTTATTGCAGCTTCACAGACCTGGGGAGCTTGATCAGATTAAAGAACACATACAATAAGCATTATTTTCAAAATATGAGCGGTGAATAAGTTGCAGTATGCACTAGCTAAGGGAGTTAGCAACACCATTCAAGTGCAAGCATTTTTCTTTAATTTCTAACTTTCAGATTAGCACAAATTTTACAATTCACAGAGCTCATTCTACAGCGGTTTATCAAAGGACCGCTGTTAAATGTGTGGAAGAGTAGTATTGCAGTGGTTCTTCCCCACCGCTATTAAAAGAGACTTATTTAACAGCGGTCGAAAGCATTTACAGTGGTGGAACAAGAACCGCTGTTATTAATTACAATGTACTCCCTCCGCTCCAGATTAAACTTCCCTCTCCCTTTTGCGCACCTTAAAAGGAAAGTTAATAAATAATTCTTAATAATTCATTTAACAAATAAATTTAAAACGTAGTTATAAACAGCATCTTTATCTTGCCTCCATAATTATTCATTCGAAAAAAAACGTAATACTCTGGAAATGAGGAAAGCAAAGTCAAAACCTTAAAAAAGAGGATGAAAAGTTTAATCTAGACCGGAGAAAGTATTATAATCAAACCTTTACGTTTATTGCGGCCCCCTGCCCCACCTCCCTCAGTTTTTCTTTGATAAATAAAAAAAGAAAACCCACGTCTGTTAGGTTTGCCCAAGACCAGATCTTCAACTCTAAACGCAGCCAAATTCTTTCTCTAAAAAAACCCAATTTAAACCTAACTTTTTGAACCCCAATAATTCTGAGCGTTATTTGTCCTCTACAATCTCGAATTGGGTCTAATTAAGTTGAAGCAACAATAAAACTTAATTTGAGGAAAGTTATTTTACCAGATCTGTATTTTTGCTTTTCTTCTGAATGATTAATTTGCATTACATCTATCATCTATGCAATTGGATGTTGAATTTAGAGTTTAAATGCTCAATTTTTTCAGTAAGACAAATTTTGTAAGGTGTGCATCTAAAAAATTAGGGGTTTTAATTGAGTTTCGATTATTATGTTTTTATGAGCAGTTATGGACTCATTTGGAGGAGTCGAAGTCGGTTGAGATGTCAAATTAGGGCTCCGCTTACTTCGTTTCCAGGATCAATTTTAGACGGTAAGTTTGGAATGATTTTATTTATCTGCAACTTCGATTGTTACTTATTGAACATTCAAACTGTTGGAATTGCCTAACTGTTGTATGGACTGATTTACATGGGTCACTATATTATATTTATGAATGAAATATATGTGATTATTTCATTACTGTTGAAATTTGGATTTTTATAAATAAAAATCATACATGATGATTTTAGTGTGATCTCAGTTCGTTTTGTGGTAGTGCAGGAAAAGATTAGTATGTTGATGCTCGTGGCCGTGACAGTGAGTTGGACAGTGGCCATGTTGGAGGGAAGCGCGACAATATATAGTAGGTTTTGTACGGACCTTGTTAATCACATGTTCCAAGTATATGCTGGGAGAACATTGAAAATGTCTTTTTAGTACACTCATAAACACTCTAATAACTAATAAGATACACTTGCCTTTTACTAGGATATTTAACCTTACTTATTTGTGGTGCTGTGGGATGGAGTTTGACGAAGTGTTGGTGCCCAACATTGATGAGAAGTTGGGTTTAGACTTTAGATGAGGCTTTTTATGTGTTCTAGGTCCAAAGTTTTTAATCGTCGGCAAACTAAAAGCATTCATATAGTGAACATTTATCTAGCAACTTTGTTCTTTTAATTGGCAACTTAGTTTAAAACATTATGTTTGACATTGATCAATAATGTTGATGCCTGTGCATAGTTGCATGTGTCTCTATGTTTAACCTTTTTTTTTTTATAAACGGTAGCATAAATGTTTTAACCTTTGATAGTCAAGTTTTAGCTCAACTTATAGACTGTGCAGGGGGCTTTCACCTTCAAGCTAAAAGCCGATGTCTACTTATGGTCAAGAGCAAGTATATAATCTTAGTAGGCGCGCCACTGATTTTCAGCTGATGTCTACTTATGGTCAAGAGCAAGCATATAATCTTAATAGGGGCGCCACTGATTTTCTTCACACTAGCTGCTGTGATCATGTTTTAGAACAAAGAACCTTAATTCTTTGCATACTCTAGTGTTTGTTCCTTGCTTGATTTATGCTGTAGTTACTCCTACAGTATTGTGTTGGAATAGGATGCACATTATGATTTATTATTGTATTAGCCTGCTTGACAGTGGCATGGTTTTTTGTACATTCGTATGGAGAGTTTATCAATAACAATGATCCAGTATGCCTGCTATTCATTATATATACTCCCTCCTACCCAAAGATATTTTCCTGTTTCTTTTTACAGCTTTGAGTTGCCATGTTGGGAGCTATATTTAGACCAAATTAGTAAGTATTTCATTCTGGTTGACTCTACTTGATTTCAAGGTAAACGTGTCTTTCATTTAGTCTACAAATCGTTCCCAACATGGCAACTCAAAACTGCAAAAAGAAACAGGAAAATATCTTTGGGTATGAGTAGTATTATATTTTTTTTATATAAAAATTGGCTTTTCACAGCGGTTGTATCACAGGCACTGTTATATGAAATCTGCCAATCGACAGCGGTTTATCATGGACCGCTGTAATTGAGTACTACATATTACAGCGGTTCCGGGCACTGCTCTGAAATGCTGTTGGACTTATTACAGCGCTTACATCTACAGCAGTTGCAGAACCGCTGTTAATCGAGAATTTGACCGCTGTGAAATGGCTCTTTTGTACTAGCTAGATGCATGGTCTACGAAATGTCACTCACTCATGAGCCACGCCCGATGTATAATAATAATGATATCATACTTGTAATCGATCGAGCAATAAACGATTAAAGAAACAACTTTTTCCATGATACTAGTCCAAATTGAAACTTGGGGAATGAGGGCGGACTCAAAATTGTCCACGACACATACTGATACACTTACCGATCCTTCACCATCAAATAATAGCCTATTTAAAGGGGGTTTTTGCAAAACACTACCTTTTAATGTTTCAAATTTGCTAAACTTTACCTTTTAGAATAATTTTTGTGAAAAGGCTACCTTAAAAAGGAAAAAAAGTTTGCAAAAAACTACCCAATATGGATTTTCCGTTGGAATTAACACCTCTGTGTCGTTGACCATTAGTTGACTGCATTCTTCCTAAAACTCTCAACTTCCAACATCGATTCCCCCCAAACGAAAAAACTCCCCAAATTTCCGTTCCCTCTTGACTAAACCCAGAAATCCCACTCTTGATTATTCCCCTCTTCGAAACCCATAATTTTTTATTCGTACCTACACAGAACCACTAAATATTCCACTTAATCATTCAAAATTTGATAAAAAAAAAACCCAAAAATAATAATTAATACTCCCTCCTACCTAAAGAGATTTTCCTCTTTGGGTAGCGCACAACAACCAACAAACCTAATAAACAAATCCTAATAGATTGGTAAGCAAACATTTAATTAGACTAATTAACATGCTTAACCTCTAATCCAACCCTTTCCATCACTTTTCGCTCACGCTATTTCCACCATCAAATCTTCCGGCGAACCACCACCTTCACCCCCACCCCCACCACCTTCACCCCCACCCCCACCAGCGAAAGGACCTTATTGATCCGTCGATAAGCCCATCCCCAAACAATTCACTAGAATCTCTCTCCTCCGCATCAATGGCAAGAATAGCAAGAATTGGTCGATTCACAATCTCTGTCCTCTGAATTGGAGTTGGAGAATGGAGATGGTGACGCGCTGTTTGTGGTGGTTTGATAACTCTTGATCGAAAAGGACGGCGTCGGGAGTTAAGGAGCGAGTAGAAAACTTATCAGAGGGGTAGTGATGGTGGTGGTTGGAGGTGGGGGTGTCGGGAATAGCGGCGGCGCGCCTCAGATCTGACGTTTATGGCCGTAAAAAAACCATGCATGATCTGATGGTGATGGTAGTGATTAGTTATGGTCGCTGGTGGGTAGGATGACGATTGTTGTTCGGGAGAGGAAGGGGTCAGGGTTGTCGTCGGGAAGAGGGAGGTGGTGAGAGGAGAGACAATTTCTGGGTTTGGGAATGTCGTCGGGAAGAGGGAGGTGGTGAGAGAAGAGACAATTTCTGGGTTTGGGGAATTAATTGGTAATTAGTCTCATAACTAAAAATTAATAAGGGTATTTCAGTCCATAAAATTTGCTAAATAGGGTAAGTTTTGAAAGAGAAAAATCTTAGTGAACCGACCCAAAGAGGAATAAAAGAAAATCTCTTTGGGTAAGTGGGAGTATGGTGCAAGAACGATAAAGCAAACCATGATAAATTTCTCCAAAAGAACCACTTCGAACTTCCGACTATGTATGCCTAAACTTATTCCAACTTGAAGCTCCATACAAATCTAATCCAATTGCCTAAGGGGCAAAATGACACTAACCTAATCAAAGAAGAGATACATAACCTTGTCCTAACTGCATACTTGTTCTGCCTCAATTGAATTGGGTAATATGAAAAGAAGTGTTTGTCAAATAGGAAGAGGAAAACGATAGTGGAAAAGTCTATAATGATTGAAGATATATGGTGAGATGAGAGACGGGAATAACAAAAATGAATTTTTGGGTTTAATTTGAATCTCTGGCCTCAGGTTATGGATATTCTAGAGGGAATGGGGATTTTGGGGAGAAATGTTTGTTTGGGTGGGTAATTGATTTGGAGGTTGAGAGTCGGAGGAGATATGCAGTCAACAAACGATTAATGGCTCAAAGGTTCTAACGGAAAACTCGGGTTAGGTAGTCTTTCACAAAAACTATTATAAAAGGTAGAGATTCGCATATTTGGAACTTTTAAAGGTAGGGTTTCGTAAAAAAACCCTATTTAAATGATGTTTCTTTTAAAAGTTATTAGGGTATCTTTAAGTTCATCATTAGAATACTCCCTCCATTCGCCTATAAAACGAGTAGGGCCGGAACACAATTTTTAAGAAAATAGAATAAAGAATGAGTTTTAGAGTTCACTTGGTATAAAATTACAACGTAGGGGTATGCTCCACGGCGCAGAGATCATCTCCAGTCCCCCAAAGAACTGGATCTTCCAATTCTCTCTCCCTCAAAGTGACACGTGGATCACACTAAATCCAAAGGGCAAGACGCTGTCATTAAAGAAAATAATAATAATAATAATAATAGTAATAATAGTAATAATAATAATAATAATAATAAAATGAAAAAAAAAACTAAAGGAACATAGCGGTATGCACTCCCCTCTTTCTAATCTTCTATTCTGGGATTCTACCAAATCTACTTTTAACCCAATTGATCATGATCACAAATTCCCATATATCAATAGCAACTCAATATCAAATTATCGCCATTGAATTGAAGATATGAAGCATGAGGAATAATTTTCAGGGCGAGATTGGCTTTCATCATATTTCTGAAAGGTATTACATACGTTTTTTTTTCCACCAAAATCATTGGAGTTTTTTTAGCCGGAATCGTTTATTATTTTTGATAAAAAAATAGTTGTTTTCAAAGAAAAATTCTCGAGTATTTGATTGTATAAGGATTTGTGCTACATGTTACAAGAATGAGTTCAATTCAAAAGATATGATACGAATTGGAGAATGTCGCACACCAAATTTAGAGACACTATCCGACTAGTTGGTCATTTCTCTGTCCTCAAAATTTTGTTGCTTCATGACTCTGATGATGTCCACTTTTAGTTATTGTGCAAATTTACCTGGTCAATAACAATAGTTAGCAAATTATATATGAGACCTAGAACGTATGAAAAATTGGATTTTAGTCGTGATATAACTTTACTTCACTGTATTGAGAACCGACAAGGTTTGAGAGAAAATATCCGTGAGTTGTTATCCAATCCTTTCTACATAAGCAAATATTTTAGGTTTGTAGATGTGCTAAATTGTATCCCTCTGTTTTTCATAGAGTACTTTTTACTTACGTTTAGCAAGTACGAGAGGAACCGTTGATTCACACAATTGGTAATGACGCTTGGTTGAAAAGCCAGTGGCGCGAAGCTACCGTGTGCTGGATTATGACTGAACGCCTCTAAGTCAGAATCCGGGCTAGAAGCTACGCATGAGCCCGCCGTTCGATTGCCGACCCACAGTAGGGGCTTTGGCCCCCAAGGGCACGTGTCATGAGCTTGTCCTGCGCGCCGGATTTGGTGCGTAGGACTCCCTGAATTTATTTTAACTGGTGACGGGTTGAATCCTTTGCAGACGACTTAAATACGCGACGGGGTATTGTAAGTGGCTGAGTGGCCTTGCTGCCACGATTCAGTGAGATTCAGCCCTTTGTCGCTTCGATTTGTCCCTCCCCCCAATCTCAAAAAATAACTAGGCGGGGCGAAAAGGGGTTAGACTTCCCTTCTTGTGTGGAAAAACGGCTAAGTGTTGGGCGAATCGGGTGACGGGGGGTGATGGCCACATACTTTGCCCGTGTACTAGGGAGCTTCTAAGGTAAGGAGCATGTGTGCCCAAGTGCCCATGACATGCATATACATACTTACTATACTATGCTATGCTAAGTCGTGGTGGTGGTGTGCTTGTACTTGTGATGCGATGCGGAATTATATACACATGTTATGGTGCTCAAAAGTGTTATCAATTTGAAGGGTATATATATGTGTGTGTGTGTGTGTGTGTGTGTGTGTGTGTGTGTGTGTGTGTGTGGGTTATCAAAATGAATTGCTGAAGTGTAAGAAACCGAGTTTTGAAAGTGTGTGTATAATATGGGTGAAATTGTCCAAGTGACGGAAATCGAGTTTCGAAAGTGTGCGTATAATATGGGTGAAACAGCCCAACTGATGGAAACTGATTTTCGAAAGTGTGTGTATAATATGGGTGAAACAGCCCAAGTGATGGAAACCGAGTTTCGGAAGTGTGTGTATAATATAGGAGAAACAACCCAAGTGATGGAAACCAAGTTTCGAAAGTGTGTGTATATTATGGGTGAAACAGCCCAAGTGATGGAAATTGAGTTACGAAAGTGTGTATAATATGGGTGAAATAGCCCAAGTGTCGGAAACCGAGTTTGGAAAGTGTGTGTATAATATGAGTGAAATAGCCCAAGTGATGGAAATCAAGTTTTGACAGTGTGTATATAATATGGGTGAAATACCCCAAGTGTCAGAAATCGAGTTTTGCAATTGTGTATATAATATGGGTGAAATTGCCCAAGTGATGGAAATCGAGTTACGAAAGTGTGTGTATAAAATGGGTGAAATAGCCCAAGTGATGGAATGGAAATCGAGTTTGGAAAGTGTGTGTATAATATGGGTGAAATAGCCCAAGTGATGGAAATCGAGTTTCGAAAGTGTTTGTGTAATATGGGCGAGATACCCCAAGTGATGGAAATCGAGTGTTAAAAGTGGGTGTATAATATGGGTTAACTAGCCCAAGTGTCGGAAACCGAGTTTTGAAAGTGTGTTATAATATGGGTGAAATAGCCCAAGTGAAGGAAATCGAGTTTCGAAAGTGTGTGTATAATATGGGTGAAATAGCCCAAGTGATGGAAATCGAGTTTCGAAAGTGTTTGTGTAATATGGGCGAGATAGCCCAAGTGATGGAAATCGAGTTTTAAAAGTGGGTGTATAATATGGGTTAAATAGCCCAAGTGTCGGAAACCGAATTTCGAAAGTGTGTTATAATATGGGTGAAATAGCCCAAGTGATGGAAATCGAGTTTCGAAAGTGTGTGTATAATATGGGTGAAATAGCCGAAGTAATGGAAATCGAGTTTTGAAAGTGTGTGTATAATATGGGTGAAATACCCCAAGTGTCGGAAATCGAGTTTTGCAATTGTGTATATAATATGGGTGAAATTGCCCAAGTGATGGAAATCGAGTTACGAAAGTGTGTGTATAATATGGGTGAAACAGCCCAAGTGATGGAATGGAAATCGAGTTTGGAAAGTGTGTGTATAATATGGATGAAATAGCCCAAGTGATGGAAATCGAGTTTCGAAAGTGTTTCTGTAATATGGGCGAGATAGCCCAAGTGATGGAAATCGAGTGTTAAAAGTGGGTGTATAATATGGGTTAAATAGCCCAAGTTTCGGAAACCGAGTTTCGAAAGTGTGTTATAATATGGGTGAAATAGCCCAAGTGATGGAAATCGAGTTTCGAAAGTGTGTTTAATATGGGTGAAATAGCCCAAGTGATGGAAATCGAGTTTCGAAAGTGTTTGTGTAATATGGGTGAGATAGCCCAAGTGATGGAAATCGAGTTTTAAAAGTGTGTGTATAATATGGGTTAAATAGCCCAAGTGTCGGAAACCGAATTTCGAAAGTGTGTTATAATATGGGTGAAATAGCCCAAGTAATGGAAATCGAATTTCGAAAGTGTGTGTATAATATGGGTGAAATAGCCGAAGTTATGGAAATCGAGTTTTGAAAGTGTTTGTGTAATATGGGCGAGATAGCCCAAGTGATGGAAATCGAGTGTTAAAAGTGGGTGTATAATATGGGTTAAATAGCCCAAGTGTCGGAAACCGAGTTTCGAAAGTGTGTGATAATATGGGTGAAATAGCCCAAGTGATAGAAATCGAGTTTCGAAAGTGTATTTAATATGGGTGAAATAGCCCAAGTGATGGAAATCGAGTTTCGAAAGTGTTTGTGTAATATGGACGAGATAGCCCAAGTGATGGAAATCGAGTTTTAAAAGTAGGTGTATAATATGGGTTAAATAGCCCAAGTGTCGGAAACCGAATTTCGAAAGTGTGTTTTAGTATGGGTGACATAGCCCAAGTGATGGAAATCGAGTTTCGAAAGTGTGTGTATAATATGGGTGAAATAGCCGTAGTGATGGAAATCGAGTTTTGCAAGTGTGTGTATAATATGGGTGAAATTGCCCAAGTATCGGAAATCGAGTTTTGCAATTGTGTATATAATATGGGTGAAATTGCCCAAGTGATGGAAACCGAGTTTTGAAAGTGTGTGTGTAATATGGGTGAAATAGCCCAATTGTCGGAGATTGGGTTTTCAAAGAATGCATATGACATGGGTGTGCATGCCCTGCCCAAAGACATGGTGCCAAAGACACATGACACGGTATATCGGTGCCCAAAGGCATGGTGCCAAAGACACATGACACGGTATATCGGTGCCCAAAGACATGGTGGATGGTGCCAAAGACACATAGTCTTGGTGCACCGAGACACATGACATGGTTTCTTTTGGGCCAAAGACATGCCATGCATGGTGTCAAAGACATAGTTGCACCGTGTCTTGGTGCCAAAGACATGGTGTGTGGTGCTAAAGACACTAAAGACATGGTGTGTGGTGGTAAAGACACCAAAGACATGGTTTCTTTTGGGGCAAAGACACATGACATACTGTCTTTTGAGCCAAAGACATGGTGTGTGGTGCTAAAGACACCAAAGACATGGTCCATGACATGGTGTCTTTTGGGCCAAAGACACGTTTTGTGGTGTCAAAGACATGTTTTGTGGTGTGAAAGACTTGGTTTGTGGTGTCAAAGACGTGGTTTGTGGTGTCAAAGACATAGTTGCACCGTGTATTGGTGTCAAAGACATAGTTGCACCGTGTATGGTGTCAAAGACATGGTTTGTGGTGCCAAAGACATGGTTTGCTGTGCCAAGACACTCAAAGACATGGTATGTTGTGCCAAGAAACTCAAAGACATAGTTTGTGGTGCCAAAGACATGTGACATGGTGTCTTTTGGGCCAAAGACATGGTTTGTGGTGCCAAAGACACGGTTGGCTAATGTCTGGATTCGCCAAAGACACATGACATGGTGTCTTTTAGGCCAAAGACATGGTAGCACCGTGTCTTGGTGACAAAGACACACAAAGACATGTGCCATAGGGCCAAAGACACACCAAGACACCAAAAAAAGACATCAAAGACACAAAAAGGCACCAAAGACACACAAAAAGACACTAAAGACACCAAAAAAGACACCAAGGACAAGGTGGTGCCCAGGCAAAGAAACACCCCCAAAAGCTCCGACTCGGAATCGGCCCAAATTCTTTGGGGGACTTCCCAAGGGTATAAGTATCCCATAGCAATCACATTTGAGGCACATGACACGGAGTTTTGGTGATTCGACACACGCCAAACCCTCCAAAACCACCCCGAAAGTCGCCCCCGTGTCAACACCGAGTCTTCTCCGAGCAAACTCGGTTTTTTTCCAAGCAAAACCAAGCTTTACAGGTTAACATTCATATTTGGCCTAATCCCAACGACTTGGACCTGTTTTGGTGCAAAATAACCCCCAAAAACGAACCCTTGGTGCAGGATTCCCGTCAGCCAGGATGGGTCCGCTCCCGACCCTGTTACGACCCTGAAACTTAACATTTTCCAGAATGTTTTTTTTTCCAACATCAATTTAGAGAAGTTAGCTTTGCAATGGTACCTCATGCGTCCCTAGGTGATGTGTTTAAGGCCTTCAACTACGGCAGAACATTTTGTATCGTTCTCCTGCACACCCAATATGTAATGTCAAGATGTGGGTAAAAGTAAAAAACACTCTTTATGGGGGAGGTGTGTGCTAGGCAACCTGGGCAGCCTTGGGCGGTACCGGAAGCCATAGTGCATTACTGATCGGTGTGACCCATCATGATAATGAGCAGGCTTGACCGATCATCCCAACCCCAGGTGTCCGGTCCATCGGTAATGTCCCTTCGGTAACGGGTCGCGATGATCAGTACGGGATTTCTCGTGACCGGTCATGGCCGATCAAGAGAATCCGTGCAAAAATCATCCTCCCGATCTCGTCTGAACGGTAATGGGTTGCGATGATCGGTAAGGCATTTTTCGAGATCGAGCATGATCGATCACGAGAATCCGAGGAAAATCATCCCAACCCCATCCCATCGGTTGGGAACGTCGGAACGGGATTTTCGCGAGCGGCTTATAATGACACGGGAATCTCGACCCGGCTGTCCCTTAGTCCCTCTCGTTGAGTTGTTTTTCGCGCCTAGCGGTGCTGTGACGGGACTTGCTTCGCCCTTCCTTGCTGCTACCCAGTAGCGGTGTGGTTGGGGGGAAATGCCTTCGGAACAGTGTTTCGTAAAGCGCATGAGTGGTATTTTGATCGCTTGGGTTGGCGGGCTGCGTGCTTTGGCATCGAACCGTTTGACCGACGATCGCTTCACTGTTTGCTACAAGTGCCCTTGTCGGCCTTGGGTGACGACCGATATCCTGTGCTGCATGCCTACGGAAAGGAATTACGATGACCGAAATGTTACACCTCCGTCCGGCACTACCTCAGCGGTGCCTGGTGGACCACTCATGCTGGACCCGTTCTCCCCCTACCCTGTTTTCGGGCGCACGGTGGCATGGCCAATGACATCCGTTAGAGCTCCGGGGTGCCGAAAATTGTCCGGGGTGGTCGATCTTTCGATCGGTCGCCCAAAACGCGTTTTTGCTCACGTTGAACAACTGCCGAGCGCGCGTTGAACGCCCGATCACTCGGACGACTCATGCGCGCCGGCGTCGATCAAGGAATGCTACCTGGTTGATCCTGCCAGTAGTCATATGCTTGTCTCAAAGATTAAGCCATGCATGTGTAAGTATGAACTAATTCAGACTGTGAAACTGCGAATGGCTCATTAAATAAGTTATAGTTTGTTTGATGGTACCTGCTACTCGGATAACCGTAGTAATTCTAGAGCTAATACGTGTAACATCGTCCGACTTCTGGAAGGGCTGCATTTATTAGATAAAAGGTCAACGCGGGCTCTTCCCGTTGCTTTGATGATACATGATAACTCGACGGATCGCACAGATTTTGCGCTGGCGATGCATCATTCAAATTTCTGCCCTATCAACTTTCGGTGGTAGGATAGTGGCCTACTGTGAGACCCTTTGACACCTCAATGGAAAAGACAAGGCAGGACATGGGGATGTCCGCCAAGACGCTAGACGATGTATCTAGGACAAGAGAGTCGTCTCGACCAATCATAGATCCGGAGTGATCGATCAAGTGAGTCGTCTCGACCAATTAGAGATTCGGAGTGATCAATCAAGAGAGTCGTCTCGATCGATCAGAGATCCGGAGTGATCGATCAAGAGAGTCGTCTCGACCGATAAGAGATCCGGAGTGATCGATCAAGAGAGTCGTCTCGACCGATCAGAGATCCGGAGTGATCGATCAAGAGAGTCGTCTCGACCGATCAGAGGTCCAGAGCGATCGATCACTGGATCGATCGTGACCGATCGTGGGATAGTCATGATCGATCAGAGGATGGTCATGATCGATCATAGCTTGGCCATGACCGTTTGGGGGATGATCATGACCGAGCAAAGATTAGTCATGACCGATCATGTGTTAGTTATGAAACTGCACCAGCGGTTGGCCGAGTGA
>JBBYHQ010000009.1:3714710-3739463 GCA_038382645.1 Spergularia azorica
TCGACATTGGCTCGTCTCATATCTGCTCCCTGGCCTATGGCTCCCGGTAGGCGAATCGTTCCCATTGGGTAGATCGTTCCCGGAGCGGAGTGATGTCTTTTCCAGTATACTTCAATTTTTGGAGGCACTTGAATGTCATTACGTCTACTGACGAGCCCGTATCCACCAAAGATCTCCTGACCAACTTGTTGGCCACCTGCATGGTGATTAATACTGGATCGTCATGAGGCGTCCTAACGTTCTTGATATCCGACTGCTGAACTGTCATCTTAGGAATCACAATTTCAGGTAGCGCGGTGGCGAGCGAGTTGACAAAATGCCTCATGTTGGACTTACGTCCTCGATGACTCGGCCCCCCGCTCGCGAGGCCTTCCGAGATGGTGTTGATTACTCCAGGGCTTCTAGCCCTCGCACGGTTCCCTGCTTGACCGCCGCCTCGAGGTACCCTCTGGGTATTGTTCTGTCGGTATATGTCCGTTTGTCCTTTCAGACGGTTCAAATATCTGTTTAGCATTCCATTATCAGCCAACCTGTCGAGTACCTCCTCGAGGCCTTTGCGGCTCGCCGTGCCATGGCCATTCTCCATATGGTATTCACAAAATAAGTTCATGTTTCTCCGATCGTCCTGTGTCATGGGTCGGGGAGGCCTTAGCAGGTTCGTCTGCTTGATCGCCATGAACACAGTCCTGAGCGAAGTGTTGAACCGGTATGGCTTCTTGTTCTGTACGACGGGAGGTCCGAGGCGATCCTGGGGTTTGGCTCGGGAGGTTGAGGCCTCCTTCTATGTATGTCCTTCTCTGTTCACTAGGGAGGCGTTGATATGAGCAGCGGCTCGCTTGTATGCTTGCTCGAGCGTTTTGGCCTCACGCTTCGCTAGGTCATACTTGCACTTCTCCTCGGCCATCCCTTGTACCAGTGCACTCACCCCCATTTCGTCGGTCAGGTTGGCGATGTGTGTGGCAGTCGAACGGAACCTCTGGATGTAATCGTCTAGGGACTCATTATCTCCTTGTTTTACTGCGGTTAAGTTGATTGATGTTTTCTTCCTCGTTTTGCTGGTGACGAACTGTCCGGTAAACTTCTTCTTCAACCCAGACCACGAACGGATGCTTCCCGGCGGCAGTTTGTCAAACCACCGCTGAGCGATCCCTGTAAGCGTGGTTAGGAACAACCGGCACACAGTCACCTCGTCTTCTGTCATGTATCGAATATTGTGCATGTATGATGATAAGTGATCAAAGGGGTCATCGACTCCATCGTACTCAGTCATTTTGGGCTTCTTCACCCCCGAGATCCTTTCCGCTTCGAGAATCCACCTAGCGAAAGGTGATTCCGAAGTGAAAGTCCTTCTGGTTCGATGAGAACGATGAGAGTGATGCCTCGAACTGGCCTCGCTTTCTGAAGCAGACTCTGAGTCGTCGCTCGTAGAGCCCGAGCTGATCTTACGAGTCGCACTTCTGGATGGCTTAGATATTCGAGGTGGGGACCTCGATGGTCTGGATGTCCTTCGAGGAGAACGCGACCTCTTCCTGCTTCGGGATTGACTGGCGTGGGGCTTGGATCTCCCTCGGGTGTGATCTGCCTCTATCAGGATGCCTTTATCCTTGTCCTTCGCCTCACTCGCCGAATACTTCCTGTGCGAAGCTTGGGTCGCCTCTTTCTCTTCTCTCCTCCTCTTCAGGGTGTTAATGGTATCTCTCAACTCAGTAGGAAAGTTCTTGTCATAAATCGCCTTAACCTTTTGGATGGCCGCCGCCGTGCGCTGTGAAGGGGTCTTTCGAGGGCCTCGCTTGTGCTTGCTCTTGGTGGGGGCCGCCTCGACAATCGGAGCCTTGATTTGGAGAGCGATTCACTTTTCCAACTCCGCCATTCGCTCGTTCATTTGGCGTTGAAGGTCGGCCTGGACCTCTAGCCTCGCACGAGCCTCGGCCAGTTCTTTCATCAAGGCGACATCTCGAGGACGCGGCTCGCTCTCCGTCTCGTCGTCGTCGGTCGGCTCGTACTCCTCCTCGAGATCCACTTGCTCCACTACATTCTCTTCGGGGGCGTGCTGGGCTCCCTCCTTGGGGGCTGACCGCTCGGCCTCGAGCGCCCTCGACGAACCCTCACCGAGATTGTCGAGGCGCGAGGGGGTTAAGTCAACTCGACCAAGGATGGGGTTATCGCTCGCAACAGCTCCCATGGATCGCGCGGGTCTTCCTCTCGGGGCCATCTTCGAAGCCTTTGGTACTCTCGATCGGCTTTTCCTTTCAAACTGTCCCCACAGACGGCGCCACTTGTTGGGGTGAGTTTCTTCAAAGGACAGTGATCAAGGTCGTCTCGCCGAGCACCTGCAAAAAAGGGAGCCTGGCTTTCACCAGGCGTCGCCCCTCCGACGCTTAAGTCAGAAAAGTGGCTCGCAAGAGGTGGCAAATAAAGACAAATGGTGCCTTTAATGCGAAAATCTAGGAGAATAATTAGAGGAATAAAGAATGTCAGAAGTTTGTGTAAGAACCTGATTTTGATGGCTCATAATGGGAGGTATTTATACCAAATGATGGGGGTTCTAGGAATAATCCTAGGTTTCCCCAATCAATCTTGACCCTTTATTCACCTTCCATGTAAGGGCTGCCCTTAATTGGGTTTTATTGCATCACATGGGCCTTTTCTAAGGTACACTACCTTAAGGGCTATGGCCCAATACCAAAGTGGTACCAACAGAAAGAAAAGTATGATAACGTTTACCACCTAGAGTAAGGTGACGCGGCCCGGACCGGTCACCTCTGTACCTTTGAATAAGGGAGTCTGTGGTCGGTTAGCTACCGGCTTCCTAATAGGCTTACCTCCTAGAGGCTTCGCATCCTACTTGGCCCTCTAGAGAGGGTCGTGTGCACACTTCAAGTCGTTAGGATCTTATTTGTAGTACTCTAGCTAGCGTTGGTTCGAGATTGTGGTGGCTGTGGGGTAGGAGCCCAGCCTTGACTTAATGTATGTAACGAGATCATTGGATTTCGTAGCGATATGGTGATTGTCGCACCGTTCTATTGATCTTCTGATTCTATTGTTGTAACGTTTGTTTGTTATTTGTTAGCTACGCGCCTCAAGGCGCGTATGCTGACGTTTTCTTCTGGTTTGTTCCCTACCTTATTTTTGGGGCCTACGTCATTCTCGATGGCGTAGTTGATAGGTCTTTATGCTTTGGATGCTTACTAGAGGAGTCGTGTTGCATGCTGGGGATTCATAAACATTTATTGAACTTTTATTTCATTTGGATTATGTATTGGGATTTCGTTTTGAAAACTGTAGTTCGACAATATTTCAGACTTTCGCTGTTTCTTTCTCGTTTAGTTGCTGTAATTGAGTTTCTAGCCTAGCAATTGACTCGGTAGTCAATTGCGGCGTGACAATTCTAGATTATTTCTATTTATGGATCAGTTAAAATTTAAGCTTGTTACAGTTGGTATCAGAGCATTAGGTTCTGATTCGTCGAGTCTACAAATGTTTTCCAAACTTGTTTTAAAGAAACTTTCAAACGGGGGGTGAGTTGGGTTTATTCATACGCATGCTAAATGCTAAGTGTTATGTGTTAGCTTGTGCCTAGTAGTTCGCGTGAAGTGGTTGCTATTTGGTCCTCTAACCTTTGATGATTTGACAGATGATTTCTGATCCATTGGGATACGCTTGGACATTTGGGAGAGATGGAGTAATTGGCAATCCCGAGATCGAGTCCAAAACTGATACAATAGCCATGAACCCAGGATTATTTTATGAGCCAATGGGATGGGGAGAGACTGTTGTGAACTTTGTGGGCAGGATTGTAGCTAAGCTTCTAGTAGCCAAAGAAACACATGATTGGGCGCTGAATGAGGAAGTGAAAATGTTTGTGGTCATGGTCAACTTGAGAGACCAAGCACGTTGGGATCATGTGCATAAATGACTTGAAAGAATGACTTACTTTGCTTGCCACTATGGTGATATGCACTATCTGTTTACTGATTCGGGAGTCCCATTGACTGTGGAAAAGCTGAAGACAATCTTGGAGTATGAGGACTTACTTCACAGAAACCTGGAGCTTGATCTTAAGAAGTTACCTGAGTATTTGGTGGAAGCAACCGTCCACCCTCACTACCCTCACCCAGACCCCTATAAGGTTTATAAGGATAAAGCTGAGGAAAAGAGGACAAAAGCGTTGATTATTCACCTTTCTAGTAAAAAGATTAAGCATGGACATCGCTACTACATACCCTCCCCACCTAACTCACCTGTGTCTATTAGAGGTGTCTTCCGGCGTACCGCTAGGAAGAGTGTGTGTCCAAGAGTTGTATGTAGGAATATACCCGCACCTAATGGAAGGGAGAATGAGGATGAGAATGATAGTCAGTATGAGCCACAATCCCCTAGTGATAGAGCTAATCAAGAAGAAAGTGAAGGATCAAACGAAATAGGGAATCGCGAGAGAAATGCTTGAAGACATAACCCAAAATATTGGGAGACTATTTGCTAGGAAATTAGTACTATTATTTTCAATTTCATCGAATAAAGTGTAATTTGAAAACTTATAAACAAATTACGTGTTGCATACGTCATAAGAGGGGACCATACCCCAATACTATTACAACATTACAGTTATTTACTAAGATTGATGTGATTATTTGCTATTTGAGTTATGTTGTGGATTAAGTGTTGTTGTGTCAATTGAATTTGCGTTGTAGAGCTCAATTGAGAGCCGCTCGACTCGTGCCCATAAGGACACGACCCATGCTCGAATTTTCGTTCGTTTGTTTTGCTGTTGATCCTGACATGACTCGTGCTACAGTAGACACGAGTCGTGCTTTCCGAAAAAAAAAAAAAATTCAAAAAATCTCCGAAAACTTAAACTCGGACGAGACGTATAGACGGATAACGTTTATCATGTACCTGTATTTCTGGGATGAGTCCCTGTCATGACTCACTGATTATGCGATTCATTGTTCATTTATTGATTGAATTATCTTGATTTATGCTTATTATTACCTGAAATGAGTATGATAACTGATTGAATTGGTCACAACTGATTCAAACGTTATTGCCTTATAGACAATGGTGCGAAACAACGTTCCCGATTTGGCAGCTATCCTGGCTCAATTGGCACAGCATCAGGAAGTAATGACTCAGGCTGTGACCCAGATGGCCAATGCCGCGCAAAACAACGCTGGTAATAATGGGGGTAATGGCCTGGTGAATAATAATGCTGGTAACGGAGAAAATGATGATGAGATGCTGTTGGCCAAAATGTCAAATGTTGTACAGAAGAAGAGACCTAGCAATTTTACTGGGAGAGGAGACCCTTGTATACTGTTAGACTGGCTGGAGGATATGGAGAGAATTTTCCTAACAGTTGGCGGCCAAGACAAATTCAAGGTTAAAGTTGCAGTATTTTACCTTAAGGAAGTAGCTGGGCGCTGGTGGATGAAACTTCAAGAGGAGTTCTTCAAACCAGAACAAGCAACGGGCTGATGGGACAGTGGTCCAACATTATAGGGGTTGGTCGATCTTCAAAAAGCTCCTAGAAGGAGAATTCTTTCCGGAGCATCTTAAAGAACAGAAAGTGGCTGAATTTGAGGCGTTGCAACAGACTGAGGGTATGTCTGTTAAAGAATTTTATGATAAGTTTGAAGATTTGAACAGATTCGCTGAGAGTGTGACCCCAACCGAGTCCTCCAGGGCCTCTAGTTTCAGGAAGAAGCTGCTATGGAGCATTAAGGGATGGTTTGTCTCTGAACGATTCCACACTGTAAAGGACGTTTATGAGAGGGCCACAACAGTAGAGCAGAATATGGAGACAATGAGCATGGAAATCGGGGGAAAAAGAAAGGAGAGTCCCTTCGATCTGATGAACATACCTGCTAAGAAAGGGAATCTTTGGAATTTCAAGGGGAAGGCACATTCTACTGGAGCTGGGAACTCAGGATTTAAGAATTTCTCTACCAACAGAGCTCAGAGTTAGGGTACAACCCAGAACAACCCTTGCAGAAGGTGCCAGCGATATCATGCGGGAAAGACCTGCACGGGCGAGACGATCACTTGCTTTCATTGTGGTAAGCCGGGGCACAAGGCCGCCGACTGCTATTCTAAGATGCGTGGACAGCCACCAGTGGCACCCGCAGGAGGGCCAGTAGCCCCAAGCAAGTTCCAGAATTTCAGAGCTCAGAGTGGATATGCTGGCTCAAATAACACTTACAGGAACCCAGCACCAACTAAGGGAGCGACCTCTGCAGCACCAGTTAAACAGGCAGGATCGGCCAGGGTGGCCACACAAGCTAAGAAAGCTACAGGACAGCTGTATGTTATGAATCCGGAGGAGACTGACAACCCCGATATTGTGTCGGGTAAATTTCCTGTTAACTCAGTAATTGCAAATGTCTTGTTTGATAGTGGTGCATCCCATTCATTTATCGCGGATAGAATTGTGGAAAAATGTGGACTTAGTGCTAGTTCAGCAGTAGATTTTGAGTTTTCGATGCCTAATGGGTCTAGTGTTGCATGTTAGAGTCTGTTTAAGGACGTGCCTATAATGATTTGTGGACATGAGTTCAAGTCTGATTTGATAGCTTTTCCCCTACCCTATTTTGATGTGATATTGGAAAAAGATTGGATGGGTAGATATAAGGCAAGGATAGACTGTTGGAAAGGAAAGATTTCACTTTGGGGACAAAAAAATGCTCATGTAACGTACCGTATACTTCCAAAAGGACCGAGAGTCAACTAGTATCCGCCATGAACCTGAAGAAGCAGATAGCCAAAGGTGAACCCCTAATCCTATGCCATGTGCGAGACACTAGAGTGGAATACCCCGAATTGGGCGATGTCGACGTGGTAAATGAATACCCTGATGTCTTTCCTGAGGAGATTCCAGAGATGCCTCCTAAGAGAGAGGTTGAGTTCAGGATTGAATTGGTTCCTGGAACGGGTCCTATTGCTAAATCACCCTATCGAATGCACCGGTGGAGATGCAGGAGCTGAAGAAACAACTGGACGAATTGGTGGAAAAAGGTTATGAGCGACCAAGTATTTCACCCTGGGGAGCACCTGTTTTGTTTGTAACGAAGAAGGACGGGTCAATGAGGTTATGTATTGACTACAGGGAACTGAATAACGTCACTATAAAAAACAGATACCCTTTACCCAGGATCGATGACCTATTTGACCAACTAAAGGGTGCTAGTGTGTTTTCAAAGATTGATCTAAGGTCTGGATATTACCAACTAAAAGTGGCTGATGAGGATGTACCAAAGACTGCGTTCTCAACCAGATATGGGCACTATATATGAGTTCACAGTGATGCCCTTTGGGTTAACAAATGCACCAGCAGTGTTCATGGATCTCATGAATCGTACCTTCAGACCTTACTTGGATAAATTTGTGGTTGTATTTATTGATGACATTCTGATTTACTCCAAGAGTACGGAGGAGCATAAAGAACACCTAAGGATTGTTTTGGAAATTTTGCGGGAAAAACAACTCTACGGTAAATTCTCGAAGTGTGAATTCTGGTTGGATAAGGTAGCATTTTTGGGACATGTGATATCCAAGGACGGTGTCGTAGTAGACCCAGCTAAGATCAAAGCAGTAAAGGACTGGCCAATTCCTAAGAACGTGACTAAAATAAGGAGTTTTTTGGGACTTGCCGGTTACCACAGGAGATTTGTAAAGGATTTCTCCAAAATTGCCAAACCAATGACGACCTTGATGAAGAAAACCACTAGATATAAATGGGATGAAACTTGTAAGAAGGCCTTTCAGACTCTAAAGGAACGGTTAACCACGGCACCAGTGTTAGCACTACCTGATGAGAACATACCCTATGAGGTGTACACCGACGCTTCAAAGAATGGTTTGGGATGTGTCCTAATGTAGAACAGACGAGTGATAGCGTATGCGTCTAGGCAGCTCAAAAGTTATGAGGAAAACTATCCGACCCTTGATTTGGAGCTAGCAGCAATGATTTTCGCGTTGAAATTGTGGAGACACTACCTGTTTGGAATTACATTCAAAATTTTCTCTGACCATAAGAGTTTGAAGTATATATTCACCCAGAAGGAGTTAAATATGCGACAAAGGAGGTGGTTGGAGTTGATTAAAGACTACGACATGGAAATACAGTATCATGAAGGAAAAACCAATGTTGTAGCTGATGCACTGAGCAGGAAGTCTCTACATTCAGTCCAATTGGTTGTTCAAAGAGAGAAACTAAGAAATGAATTTCTCAATTAAGGAGTCCAGTTGACAGAACCAGGAGTAGCACCAGGAACAACCACGATTCGGAACGATATCTTTGGAGAAATTAAAGGATTACAGGAGACTGACAAGGTACTAACAGACAAAACGGCAAAGGAGCCTGAGTTGTTCCAAAGGGGCGAAGACAGGATAATTCGATTTCAGGGTAGAGTCTGCATACCTAATAACGATGCATTGAGAGACAAGTTTCTAACCGAAGCTCATGCTAGCAAGTATTCAGTACACCCAGGCGGAGACAAGATGTACCAAGATTTGAGAAAGGTGTTCTGGTGGTCAGAAATGAAAAAGGATGTGGGTGATTTTGTATCTAGGTGTTTAGTTTGTCAAAAGGTTAAGAGCGAACACAAGAGACCTCAAGGTAAATTACAACCCTTACCAGTACCGGAGGGGAAATGGAGTTCCATATCCATGGATTTCATTGCTGGATTACCTCGGACGCCCAAGGGTAACAACATGATTTGGGTAATTGTGGACAGACTGACAAAATGCGCACATTTTGTACCCATGAAAGACACGTGGAAAAAGAAACAGTTAGCTGATGCCTACATACACCATGTGTTGAGACTTCATGGTACTCCAATAGAGATCGTATCTGACCGTGATGCGCGCTTTGTCTCTCGATTTTGGAAGAAGTTGCAAGAAGCCTTACGGACAACACTCCTAATGAGTACTGCATTCCACCCAGCGACATATGGCCAAACAGAGAGGACAAATCAGGCCTTGGAAGATATGCTAAGGGCATGTGCATTACAGTACCAAGGCGGATAGGAGGACAAATTGGATCTGATAGAGTTCTCCTTCAACAACAGCTACCAAGCCTCAATAAAGATGGCTCCATACGAGGCTCTATATGGCAGAAAGTGCAGGAGTCCAATCTGTTGGAATGACATAAGTGAAACGATGGTCTTGGGTCTAGACTACATTCAAGAGATGACAGACCAAGTCAAATTGATTCATGAGAGACTCAAGGCTGCACAAGACAGACAAAAGAGCTATGCATGCAAAACTCGCAGTCATGTAGAATTTAATGAGGGTGACATGGTACTACTACGAGTGTCACCTACCAGAGGTGTAATGAGGTTTGGAAAGAAGGTAAAACTCAGCCCTAAGTTCATTGGACCCTACAAGGTGACCAAGCGAGTTGGTGAAGTCGCTTATGAGTTAGACTTGCCTGCGAACCTCGATAAGGTCCACAACGTATTTCATGTTTCACAACTCAGACGTTATGTCAGTGATCCGTCTCATGTGATGAACCCGGAAACTGTCGAATTGGATGAAACCATGACATATGAAGAAGCGCCATTGAAAATTCTGGACACTAAGGTGTGCAAAACTCGACGAGATGAGACACATATGGTAAAGGTTTTATGGTGTAATAACAACGTTGAGGAAGCAACTTGGGAAGTGGAGTCGGTTATGCGTGAGAAGTACCCTCATTTGTTTGCTTAAGGTACTTTCGGTTCGGGACGAACCTTTGTTTTAAGGGGGACGAGAGCCTCACACGCTTTATTTTATTAATGCTTGTGTGATGCGATTAATATGATTTTGATTCATGTGATTCCGATTCTTCTTTTATGTGAATTGTTGCTTAGTACCTTGTGTACTGTATCTCAGCTTATTTCAATTCTCACCCAAATACCTTTTGTTGTTTTTGCCTTGAGCATGTTCTTATACTATCATTTAATTACCATTCCAAGTACTCATTTTATCTTGTGATCAACGTTACTAGATGAGAGCGTGTCTTTTGAAAAATGGGTTTAAAGATTCAGAACGAATCTTTGTTTTAAGGAGGACAGACTGTAATACCCCATATTTTTGGGACTTCTAATTATTAAGATTGTCGAGAGATATTCATTTTGAGTTTACCGATTTCTATTTTGGGAAGTTTTAAGGATACTTTCCTTTTTGGGTCGTTTTCCTAATCGGGTAATCTAGTTGGCAAAATTACCAAAACATCTTTAATGATTTCCTTCCCCTACACTATAAAAAGAAAAGAAAAGAAACCCCAACCCTTCCCCATCAAACGCACGACGCAGAGAAGAGAAGCAGGAGGAAGAGAGAAAAGAGAAGAGAAGAAGGAGAGAAGAGCCGCGCGCTTCCCGAGGCCACCGCGAACCACCGCCGGCCGACCAACCACCACCGCCGATCCCCTTTTGCCCTTCCCTCTTGGTTTTCACACCAAGAGTTGTAAGTTTAACCCTTTTCTCCCATAATTCAATTTAGGGCTTCCTTGATTTCATGTTGTTTGAAGTTAAAACATGATTTTATTGATGGTTGTTGCCTATTGTGATTGTAGTCATGCTAATTTGTGATTTTGATGCATGAAATATTGGGTTTTAGAATTAGGGTTCTTTTAATTAAGTTTATGATGATTTGATGGTGATTTTATGGGTGGAACTATGTGAGTTTTTGAGGAGATGTTTATTATGACTTGGGTTAACCATGGTTTTAATTTAAGAACGATTTATGGTGTTTTGAATAATAAAATTACGTTCTGTCCAAATCTGATTATTGCCTAATTTTGGTGTTTATATGGTTATTCTGATCATTTAATGATGGGATAATGTTGTTGGTATACTTGGGAAGGTGTTGTGCGAATTTGGTGTCGTTTGGAGGTCGTTTGAGTGTTGAAATCTAGAGTTGGAGTTACCTTGTAATGATAGTGGGATGACGGTTAGTAATTTGGTGTATTGTTGTTGATTCTAGGTTGTGTGTTCGAGGAAGTACCGTTCTAAGTCTTGAATCAATCTTGTGACTGTGCTAGTAAGGTAAGAACGTTGGTTACTCTCCTAAACACATACTCTACCGCGCCATGATTATCATTCTATGATCCTAAACTTGTGTTTCAATAACCATTACTCACTGTATATCCATATCACCTTTGTTCAAGCTATTCTTGTATTTGTCTATGCTCGAAAAAAACCCCGCAGGTAGCAAAGCCTTTCGGCTCTTCCACCCGGCCTCTCGGCCTCCGTCGTTCTCGACTCGGCTCGGCCATTCTCGGCCTTTCGGTCGAGTGTGTTTTGTATCATTGTTTTTTCTGTTGATCCATTATTATGAGTTCGATATGTTCAGTCTTGAATTGTTGTATGTTGAAACGTCAGGTAATGCATGCTGAAATAATGTAGCGTTAAAAAAATTGAAAGAAAAGTATGATAATGTTTACCGCCTAGAGTAAGGTGACGCGGCCCGGACTGGTCACCTCTGTACCTTTGAACAAGGGAGTCTGTGGTCGGTTTGCTACCGACTTCCTAATAGGCTTACCTCCTAGAGGCTTCGCATCCTACCTGGCCCTCTAGAGATGGGTGTGCACACTTCAAGTCGTTAGGATCTGTTTTGTAGTACTCTAGCTCGCGTTGGTTCGAGATTGTGGTGGCTGTGGGGTAGGAATCCAGCCTTGACTTAATGTATGTAACAAGATCATTGGATTTCGTAGCGATATGGTGATTGTCGCACCGTTCTGTTGATCTTTTGATTCTATTGTTGTAACGTTCGTTTGTTATTTGTTAGCTACGCGCCTCAAGGCGCGTATCTTCTGTTATCTTGTGTTTTGTGATTTCTTACTCAGCCTGTATGGTGACGTTCTTCTTCTGGTTTGTTCCATACCTTATTTCTGGGGCCTACGTCATTCTCGATGGCGTAGTTGACAGGTCTTGATGCTTTGGATGCTTGCTAGAGGAGTCGTGTTGCATGTTGGGGATACATAAACATTTATTGAACTTTTATTTCATTTGGATTACGTATTTGGGATTTCGTTGTGAAAACTGTAGTTGGACAACATTTCAGACTTCCGCTGTTTCTTTCTCGTTTAGTTGTTGTAATTGAGTTTCTAGCTTAGCAATTTACTCGGTAGTCAAATGCCGCGTGACAATTCTATATTATTTCTATTTATGGATCAGTCAAAATTTAGGGTTGTTACAAGCTTGGTATATAAAGGAACTCTTAAGCTAGAACAAAACCATGTATGCAAAATGGATTATTAAGGTCCTAAACAAGAATCAGAACATTTGGTGCAGATGGGCTAATGCTTATTATCTTAAGCAAATGGATTACTGGAGTGCAAAACCTAAGGCAGATTGCTCTGCTTCTTGGAGGTCCCTTCTATCACTAAAGGAGGAGATCATAGAACAAGCTGGCTCTACTGATGCAGCAAAATTACTGGTGAATAGCTAGGCAAGCAGGGCAGACAGTAGGTTAGTCTACAGGTTATTTAGTGGGAGTAATAATGTTGTCAAAGGTACAAATTGATCTGGGAAAGCTGGAATGTGCCAAAATGCTCTGTAATTACTGTGTTGGCAATACATAATGCTCTAGCTACAACTGAAAATATGAAGAAAACAGGTATTTGCATCCCTAACCGATGTTGTCTGTGCAAATGCAATGAGGAGAGCAGAAAGCATTTGTTCTTTGAGTGCCTGTTTTCTCAGACTATCTGGGGGAACATTCTGAGTTGGCTGGGTTACAGGAGAAGATTGGGAGCATAGAGCATGAGCTAAATTGGCTCAAGTTCAAGATAAGAGGGAAAATGGGGAAGCAACGTATCCTTAGAAGTGCATTCTCTGCCACAGTTTATGAGATTTGAAGGGAGAAATAAGCTAGGATTTTTAGAGAAATTGATAGAAATGTAGAGCAAGTTTCCATGAGTATTAAGTACTTAATTTGTTTTAGATCTATTGATAAATATAGTGATGTAATTCCGAGTAGTTAGTTCTTTAGGGGGTTCTATAGGGTAGCACATTGCTATCCTTTGGTGAGAGTTGTATAATTTTGTTCATCTACCCATAATGGAGGAATAAAATGCCAATTCTTTCCAAAAAAAAAAGTGCATTTTATATGAATATAACGACAAAGTGCATTTTGTTAAGTTAGAAATGCATTTTACAAGTCTAGGACGACAAAGTTCATTTTTATGAAATTTGAAGTGCATTTTTTTTTTGGAAAGAGATAGATAGTTTTATTCATCCATGATCGGGAGGAGAAAACTATTACAAGCCTTTCCAAGGATGGCAAGGAGCCACCCCAGAGATAGCCACTACAAAGACAATAAAGTTATCTCGGAATAGAATCACTAAAACTATTAATAGCTCTAATACAAGTTAAGAATTTGATCTTATAAGCTATTCTCTCATAAGTTCTTGAGGTGCCCTTAAAAATCCTTGCATTTCTCTCGAACCAAATCTCATATATTGTATTTGTGAACGCACTTCTAAGAAGATGCTGCCTCCCTTGATTCTCCTTTACTTTGTGCTTAAACCAATTAAGCTCATGCCTTAGGCTCCAATTCCTTCCAGCATAGCCGAGCCAAGCTAGGATTTCATTCCAAACTAGCTGTGAAGTTTGACATTCAAAGTACAAGTGAGTGACTGTCTCATTCTTATTCTTACAGAGGACACACCTGTTTGGGATGCTGAGACCTCTTTTCTGAAGATTGTCGATGGTTGGGAGGGAGTCCCTTGCTGCTAAGACTGCTATAATCGAACTCTTTGGGATACAGCAGCTATCCCAAATTGTTTTGTGCCAGTTGACAGTCATTAGATCATCCCTGAAGAAGTTGTACAGTACTGTACCTTTCTGTTTTGCGAGCAGCCATGCGGAGACATTGGCCTGAGCTCTCAGCAGATCTCCAGAGCTATCAACAATTTCATCTCGAATAGCCATAATTGCTTTCCAAGCATTAGAGCAGTCACTCTTGCAACTGATATGCCAGAAGTCTTCATTTTTAATGTAGTATGCATTCACCCATCTACACCAAATGTTGTTCTGAATGCTGCAAATTTTCAGGATCCATTTAGTTACAAGCGCCTTATTCCAACTCAAAACTTCTTTTATACCCAAGCCTCCCTCTCTCTTTGGAGTACAAAGACTTTTCCAGCCGATAAAAGTGATTTTTCCCTTCTCCTCACTGATACCCCAAAAGAATTCTCTACACATTTGCCTCACTTTTTTCAGCACACCTTTGGGAAGTAATAAAACTGAACCCCAAAATGTTTGCAGTCCCAAGATAACAGAGTTAATAAGTTGGAGCTTTCCGGCAAAAGAGAGGTAGTTATTAGCCCAGTGGCTGATTTTGGTCCTGATTTTCTCTAAAAGGGGGGAGTACATATCCATAGTGAGCCTGGAAGAATGGAGAGGAATTCCCAAGTATCGGAAAGGAAACTTCCCAATACTATACCCTGTATTTGTAGTGATTTTTTGCCTAACAACATCTTTTACACCTCCAAGGTATAAATTTGTTTTCATGGGATTTGCAGCTAGACCCGATTGCCTTTCAAATGTATGCAAAGCATTAGCAGTGGCCATAACTGATTTCAGATCTCCTTTTGAAAAGATAAGCAAGTCGTCTGCAAATAGTAGATGATTGATGCTAACCTTGTTGCATTTTGGATGCTGGTTGAAGTTTTTAGAGTGAATCAGCTTCCGGAGACTCCTAGACAGCCCTTCCATGCTTATAACAAACAAATAAGGTGAGAGTGGATCACCTTGGCGAAGCCCTGTCTTTGCTGCAAAATAACCCTCCTGCCTTCCATTAATGTTGAGAGAAAAGTGGGCAGTGCTGAGACATTTCATGATCCAATTGATGAACTTGTCAGGAAACCCCATGGTACCCATAATCTTTTCTAGAAATGACCAGGCAACAGAGTCAAAAGCTTTCTTTATGTCGACCTTGATAGTAGCTCTTGGAGAAATCCCCTTCCTATCATATTTCCTAACAAGTTCTTGAGAGAGTAGGATATTATCGAAAATGTTCCTACCAGGCACAAATGCAGACTGCTCAGCACCTATAACACTTGAAATTACAGCTTGTAACCTTTTTGTGATCATTTTGCTGATAATTTTATAGATGGTATTACAGCAAGAGATTGGTCTGTAGTCAGCAACTGTGTCAGGCACTTCCATCTTGAGGATAAGGGTAATGAAAGTACTATTGATTTGGCAAAGCATTTGGCCGGATTGGAAGAAATTCAGAACTGCATTGCATAAATCAGGACCAATGATTTCCCATGAGCTTTTATAGAAGGTGGAAGTAAAGCCATCTGGACCTGGGCTTCTCATTTCATCAATTGAGTTAAGAGCAGATTTTACATCCTCAGTTGTAAAATCTTTCTCCAGAGAGCTAGCATCCTCCACACTGATTCTATCTCCTGAAAAAAGATCTCCATTGTAGACTTCTGTTGGATGGTCAGTCCCCAGAAGATTTTTATAATACTCTATAAAAGCTGCAGCAATTCCATTTTGGGTGGTATATTCAGTACCATTCATGTCTTTGATCCTGCCTATGTAGGCCTGGCATTTCCTTTCTCTGACTTTGGCATGAAAATAACCTGTAGAGGCATCATTCATCTTAACATCTCGGATTTTTGCTCTTTGATAAAAGGAAATTAGCTCCACTTTTTCCATTTTTTCCAGATCCTCTCTGAGCTTTTTAACTTCATGAAGATGAACAATGTCCTGTGGATTATTATGGAGCTTTTCCTGAGCCTGATATAATTTATCTCTGCAGCCTTTAACTCTATCAGAAATTCCAGAATATGTAGCTCTATGCAGTGCCTTAAGAGATTTCATTACCTCCTTGTGCTTAGAGACAAATTTGAACATTTTAGTCCCTTGCTTAGGAGTAGCCCAAGCTACTCTTACAGTATCAAGGTATCCAGGATCCATACTCCAGCATTTAAGAAACTTAAAGGATCTGATGCCCTCATTTGCATTCAGCTTAATTTCCACCACTACGGGAGAATGGTCTGACAGACCAGGCTGCAAAAAGCTAGCATCAGCTACAATAGCATTAGAAAACCAGTGTTGGTTGACTAGAGCTCTATCAAGCTTTGCCCAGACAGCATCATTTCCCTCTTGGGAGTTATTCCAAGTGAAAAAACACCCATTGCCAGGAAGATCAGTAAGTTTTGCCTGATTTAGACATTTTGAGAACTCCTCAACATCCTTATTATTAAGCTGACCCCTACTGAACTTTTCCCCACTACTCAGAACAGCATTAAAGTCTCCCATTACTAACCAGGCTTTCTGAATCCCCACTGAGTTCTGAATAAGAAACTCCCAAAGATCTCTTCTTTCCTCTCCCTTATTAAGTCCATAAACCACTGTGAGCTCACATGTGAAATGAGTTTTCAGGCATATGATGTCACAATGGAGCCTTTATTTTGCTTTACTCTAGTCTCAAGAAGCCCCAGGAGATCAATATTGTGCTTCTGGATTAGGTTAAGGACCTCCTGTTGCTTATGGGGCTGGTTGCAGCCCCTAATATTCCATGTGGAAGCTATCATTCTAACACATGACCCCCTCCAGGGTCAGTGCCACTATCCTCTATAATGCATTGAGCATCAGACTCCCCATTTTTCTCCTGACGTATATCTGGAAGCAGGCCTTGCTCATTTTCTTGCAAGGATTGAAATATGTTCTCAACATAAGCTAGTTTTTTTATGAGTGAGAGCTTGGCTTTTCTTGTTTTGACAGGAGTGAAACCCTCTTCATCAGTCTTGTTTGCAGTAACTTTGGGTTTGACAGTAGGAATCTGTGTTCCTGGAACAATTGCTAACTCTCTCTCACTATCTTTTACTCCTTGGACAATCGTATCATCCTTCTTAGTTGTGCTCTCCTTTGGGACATATACTTTCTTTGGTTTCTGCACAGGAACAGTTCTATTCTTCTTGCATCTAGAGCTAGAGTGTCCAAGTTTATGACAGCAAGAGCAAAAATATGGCACCCATTCATATTTCACATGCTGTGTGCTCTCACCATAGGGAGTATGTATAGTGATAGTTTCAGGTAGTTCATTAGAGACATCCACTTCGACCAAGATTCTAGCAAAAGACAATTTTTCCTTCAAGGTTGTTCTAACATCTGCAAGCAAAGGCTTTCCAATCGAACTTGCAATCTTACTAAGAGCCTTCGGGGTCCAAAAACGAGGGTCTAAATCTGGGAATAAGACCCAAACTGGCACCTTTGTTGTTTTCTCCATTTCCTGGCTGAAAGTAGGGGTCCAGACTTTCAGGATGAAGGAGCATTCACCATAGCACCATGGTCCATTTTTCAGCACTTGCTCCATAGCAGCTTTCGTCTCAAACTTTATGAAAAACCACCCTTTCTTGAAGTATTGAATGGAGGGTAATTTCACAAAATTCCAATGTTTCCTAGCAAATTCAGTGAGACTCATTTCACTAGGTTTGGCACCAATCACATGCCCAACTAAGGTATTTTCCCAGTATTTCAATTCCGACTCAAAATCATCCAACTCTATACGAATATCACCATCCACAGGAATAAATTCTAACTTCATGCCAGGCACATTGAATAGAGTAGCAGCAGGCTTATCAAAGGGTAGCGTTTGTTTTGCAATTATCATTCCCATTTGTTTCAGCATCAAAATTCAATTGATTCATAATAGTAGAACTAGCATGATTAATAGAATTTTCATGAACAGGGGATGATGGTCTTACAGTTGAGCCCAATTGATTGGGATTCATTACAGCCGATCCTTTTGAGGTTGTACCCTTTGCAGCGCTCAGAAATCTGCGAATGTAACTGGAGTAGGGCCCTCTTCTTCCGCCATTGAAGCCTTCTCAGGGATTATCGAGTTTGTGGGTATATCACCATTTTTGGGGATATTAGTATCATTTTGTTCAGTATTCTGTGTAGAGTATTTTGATGTATTTAGTTTATTATTTTGACGTGTTTTTGCCATGGATTCAAGCGTGAACAATAAGGGGGATGTTCATAGCTTGAGGATGAAGCTATCCTCTAGAATCCTTTTCTTAATTTTTTTTTTTTTTTTCTTAAATTTGAAGTGCATTGTTATATGAATAAGTGCATTTTAAAAGAATAGAACCACCAAGCGCATTTTGTTAAATTAGAAGTGCATTTTATAAGAATAAGTGCATCTTGTTAATTTTTTTTTTTTGTTGAAATGTAAGTATTATATAGCTAAAATAAAATCGGAATATGCATCATCACAAGAGGCATTCCCCAGGATAACATAATCAATTCGACACACTTTTTTCTTTAACTAACTATGAATCATCATATTACATTAATCCTCTATTTTTTGGCCATTTTGCATCTCCTAATTTCAAGTCATGAGTAACTACACTCAATCTACTTCTAACTCCCCTAATGACATCTTCAATTACTCTATCAAGGATAATAATATACCCCTCAATTCTACACTCATTTATGCTCCGCCAGATTTGATGATATAAGTAACAAATCAAAGAGCCAACTGCTTGTTTACTGATTCTAGATCCCCATCTTTTCTTAGCACACCACCTAAACACACCAGTTAAAGGGAATAAGATAACTGTTTTCATATTGATCTTCTCCATGCATTTCTTGCTAAATTCACACCCAAAAAATAAATGCTCATGAGTTGCTGAATGCTGTTGACACATTAAACACGTGTTTTCATTGCATACTCTAATCTTCAAGCTCGTCCTTCAATTGAAGTCGTTTTCTAAGTGCAATCTAGGTAATAAAACCTGCTTTGGGAATAACATGTCTACTCCAAAGTAAATATCCCCATTCTACCTTTGTATGTCCCCCTTTCATCCACTCATACCCATTACCTACTATATAATCATTGTTCTACCACATGCCCAGAGTGTATTGCTGTCTTGTTTCATTCTTAATCTTACAAATCTGCCTCCAATGCCAAATTGTATTCATTTGTGGGACATAATTTTCCCACTGAGAATCCTTTATGTATATGCTATGTATCCATTTTACCCACAATTTGTCAGCTTTATCAAAGATCCACCAAAAATATTTAGTTATACAGGCCTTGTTCCATATCAATACATCCCTTAATCCAAGACCCCCTTCTTTTTTTGGAGTACACATACATCATCCTAGGCAACCATTGGACTCCTTATCTTGTGTTCACAACCATCCCACAGATAATTACTACAGATTGCCACAATCTTCTTTAACACAGTTTTAGGGAGAAAGAATACCCTAGCCCAATATGAGTGTAAATTCACCAAACCGATTGCACCAAGGTCAACCTTCTAGCATATGATAATTTCTTTGATCCCAAAGCTCTAATTCTCCCTACTATTCTTTCAGAAAAGCATGTTACAATCCATAACAGAAATTTAACCTGTTGTAATAGGTACTCCAAGGTATAAATGCTAGTTTGCCCTGTTTAAAGTTAGAAAGCTGCAGAATCTCCTGCACCACTGCATTCCTCACACCTGCAAATTACATTTCAGACTTTCTAATTGTAAGGCCCCGAATTTTGGTGTTTGCTTAAGGTTAATTAATTACGAGATTAACGTAATTTTGCGTATAAATTTAAACTTTTTATCAAGTTTGGGTAGTGTGTGCAAAGAGGGTCTCTTAATCTCGCAATAGGGCTAACTTTGGTGACCGTATGCGGTAGTCGTGTATATTTATTATGAAATATTTTGAGATAACGGGATTACAAATCAAGTTAGAACGTTAAAACCCAATTTTTCGAGACCTGAAAGAAAGCTTCAGATAAGCATAAGACACGGCATGCTCCTATAGGACCGAGTCCTTGAGCTGCTTGCCGCTTAAAGAGGACAAGCAGCTGCTTCCTTTTCCATCTCTTTTTTCGCCTTTGTTAAGAAATCAATTGGAGTGAACTAAAAGCCAAACTTCAACAACTTTTCAAGATTTATGGGAACAAACAACTGTTGGTTAATTGTATTTTCATTATCATTTCGTTTCTCAAATAAGCTGTTAAAGTGAACCATTGTTTCGTTGTTCTTCCCGTGAGTATCATGCGCATAGGGTCTTCGTAATTTGATCATAAAATCCTCATTTAGTATTTGATCGACAAAAAAAATCCTAAATTGTAGTTCATTGAAAACTCTTGATTTTAGGCTTTTTAATTACACACAAACCTGTCTTTAGGAACCTTTTATGAGCTGTACAATATGAGTGCTCACGCACTCCCCTGTTTTGGACCAGTTTGGGTATTTGTTGCACATATCCTTGAATACTTGATGAAACCATGAGTTTTAGGATTCTAAATTCTCCTAAGACATTGTGTGATAAGAAAACGTTGGTTTTATTCAGAAATATTATCGAATTCATGCCCAAATGATCTCATAAACGCGAGTCATGTCTTCTGAAACCTAAGGGTTTGCAGCCTCTGTACGATACTCGGTTTTAACAAGTTTTACTCGTTTTGTTCGGGCTATTTTTAGTAATTAGAATGCTTACATATAGTTTTATGATGTACTATGACTACGGAAGATGTTGGATGCTTGATTTCCAATATGGAACCGTCCGTGATAGCATAAAGTTTGTGATATGGTCGAGTAGCTAGGAGCTTACGTTTTGGAGGATCGTATTGTACCTAAACTAAGGTAGCTCTACTTTCTTCCTATAACTAGATGAAAGGCTCAAAGTAAATGAATTTAGACATGTAGGTGGATTGATTACCATCTGATGGGTGGTAATTGAATGACCTTTAAATGTAAATGATAAAGGTTGATTAAAGGTAAAGGATGGCAAAATGAATGAGTTTGATGTCCTAGTTCATGAAAGGGCCGAAATGGCTAAACTATGAATCTAATGGAGTTGAGTAACCAAATAACGACCAAGGGTCAAGTCTTGATTTCTTTAGTGTTGTAAACTGCCTTATGTGCTTTTTGCCCCTAATAATCAAATGGTTTCCTTATGACTGATGTTCTACTGACGAACATACTCGTTGCTATTCCCAAAGTGTGCTACCATGACATGATTGTTTCTCCATAGTTATTTGAATGTATTGGACCTTGTAGTCTACCCTAAGGTTATGACTCACAAGGGTGATAGTTTATGATGTGATTAGTGACATTATGCTTGGATGTATGTTATTATGTGATAAAAGCATGTATATAAGTAGATACATGCATCATTCGTGTTGTGATAATTAAAAGATTGTCTATGCTTGTGGTAGAGAATGATGTGGAGCATAATCAGACATTGCTTGTGTTAGTTATGTGTTCGTACGGTTGAACAAGGAACCGAATATACGGTTCTAATACCCTTATGGGTATGTCGGGCTGTTGAGATGATTGGCCGTCCATATCTGAGTTGGTCAAGTATGTAGAAGTCTAAATGGAGTGACGACACGTTTAGAAGTTATTTTTGTGTCTGGAGTGGTTGAGACGTACCAATGATCCTGAAAGCGTCGGCAAGTACAAGTGGAGTACTTGACCTAAAACATAGTGGGTGTTTGTCTACGGGTGCAAACACTGACGGGGTGGGTTTCGAGCACACCTTTTATAAGCAATGGTCTTGTGTGAGGAACACAAAGGACAAAATAGAAACTTAGGGCGTATCAAATCCTGTCTTGTGAGGGGGAGGTCTAAGTTAGAGAGACCTCGGCCCGATTCCACGATCCCATGTTGTTGTCATTGTCGTCGTCGCACTCCATTTTAGATTTAAGGTTGACTTTGTTGCTTATGAAAAGCAATATGTTATTCGTTGCTTATGAGAAGCAATATATTATTTCGTAGAACTCGTTGCTTATGAAAAACAATATATTACTTGAAATATGTTGAAAGATACAGGTTTACATTACGTGTAAACTTGTTTATGTGTGATGAGATGAAGTGTATAGCCTCTTTATGTTTGTCTTTTGAGAAATGTGCATAGAAATGGGGTAAGCATACTTGCATACTTGCATACTTGCACATAAGACTTTTAAAGTGTTATTGTTGTGTGCCTATATTCATGTCTATTAAAGGAGTTCACGTGGGGCGGGTTTCATGTGAGTTTGGGTATGGGGACCGGGTGTTGTTTTGAATTTTTTATTGGCGTGGAAATTTGACAAAGATTGGGTGTCGGTTAGAACATTTGACTAGGGTTAATAGGTGTTAAAAGAAATATTGTCGTGCGATGAGGGTGTTGCCTAGGATCATTGGTAGTGTTGAGGTGTAGGCAAAGAAGGTTGATGATTGAGGTGAGAATTGTAGGTTGAGTCCCGTGTATAATAGTTAACAACGGATTACGTGGAGGCTTAAGAAAGCAGGGGCAGGGGTCATCGACTAAAATAGTTATTAGGAGGAGAAGATTTACAAAGTACAAGATTCGACGGGTGGTTGATGGGTCAAATAAGAAACTAATAAATAAATTCGTAGGGGGTGAGGTTGGCGAGTCAAAGGGGGAGCGAGTTCTAGATTTTAAAGGATGTTTATTTTTATTTTTTTTGTACTATGCTTATTTTTTTTATAATAATTTTAGATCATGCGGAATTCGCAAACAACTATCATCGATCTTAAAGCTCTTATTTTAAATTTTGTTGTTATTCTCTCGATGTATTTTAAATTTGTATGTGGTGCTTTAAATTTCTTAAGGTTGGATACTTTACTTTAACTAATATGATTCAATGATATTTTCAGTAAGCATTTTGTATTCCCGTGCATTTGCACAGATAAAAAAACTTGTTCTTATAAGACCCATACTATTACGTATCACGAACCCTATTTAATTCTTGATAGTCAATCTGACTTCAACAGCATGGTCCTCTCATGGAAGCTGATAAGACTAGGTTTGCTAGAATATACTAGGATGCCTTATCGGCATAATGTAATGTAATTGTCATGGGTACATAATCCGAAAGCATTTGAGTAACTTGCGATCCAAACCAATTAAAAAGTTGTGTGCCTATGTGGCTCACGCTTCTCTACTCAAAATCTACAGGAGACTAGTTCATTGTGTGTTAAAGAGAGCTCCACCTGTGAGTGTCCCACATTGAAAAAAGAGGAGATAGTTGATATGTTTATAAACTAAGGAGTTACTCCACCTATTGTCAATTGGTTTTAGGATGGAACCTCCTTGGGTTTATGACATGGACTCTCTCTCCTCCTACGGTGTGGCTCTGGCCCGATCGTGTTTAACATGGTATCAGAGCCCATGGTTGAAGACCTAGGACTACAGAAGATAAACTGGACCCGATGCAGATGGACCAAGTTTACGCAACCGAAGAGAGCTAGAAGAGTCCCAGTTTGCTATGCTGCCGCAGAGAGCTAGAAGAGTCCCGGTGAGCGTGTGAAGGTCCAGTCTGCGCAGATGGGCAAAGATATGAGGGAGCCGAAGAGAGCTAGAAGAGCTCCGGCTAGCCCCTAAGCCCAGTCTGCTAGTTAAAAGGGGAACTCACACGTGAGAGGGAGTGTTAAAGAGAGCTCCACCTGTGACTGTCCCACATTGGAAAAAGAGGAGAGAATTGATATGTTTATAAACTAAGGAGTTACTCCACCTATTGCCAATTGGTTTTAGGATGGAACCTCCTTGGGTTTATGACGTGAACTCTCTCTCCTCCTACGGGTGTGGCTCAAGCCCGATCGTGTTTAACATTATGTTTGTCTTCTAGGATACCAATGAATTCCCCAACAAAACACAGTAGCCTATTAAAGATCACCGAATTAAGGTAAATGTGCCCCAATTAGCATCATAGTTGCTTTTGATGTTTAGTTCTGATTCTCAAGCATAAAATAAATCTGGATTAATGCTCTAACCTTAACATTTGGCTCCGATCCCATTTTTATTTATACTAATATTTTTGTCACAACACATAATGTAGCCACTAAGGACACCATAAAGAATTTTTGACATTTTTGTTCTGGCCTCATTTTAGATCAACAACCATGGATAATATATTTTTGTAGTTGTCAATTTTAACGAGTTTATTTAAAATAGCCAAATGTTATCAAAAAAAAATATCATGGATATCCTAGGAGTAACGAACGTTATTTTTAATAAGGGTTGGTCCTTTATTTTGTTTATTTGATTTTCTTAAATCCCTTTTGCACCTGAAGAGTCGTGTCGCGATATATACTCAAGAGGGGGGTGAATTGAGTATAGACTTTAGTTGGAACTTTTTCATTTTACTCGAGTAATGTGTGTATAAAGCAGCGGAAGAGACAGACTAGTGTACTGTACCACAAACTAGAGATTGTAGTTTGTGATGGTACAGTGCACAGATCTGTACTATGAGGTAAAGCACGAAACAATGATAAGAGTACACACAAGATTTACGTGGTTCGACCTCAACCCAAGGTCTACGTCCACAAAATCCACTAGAATTTTCTTCCCTACTAGCTCAACCCAAGACAAGTAGAGGAACCATACAACTAACTCTAGTCGTACTAGTTTCAACTATGAAACTCTTTCCTAATCTCTCAACCCAAGACAATAGGAGAACTCGAGTACAACTCCGTACCCCAAATACCTCACTTTAGAAGAGAAAAGTACAAACCAATCACCTCTCTACGAGGCTTCTTAGTCAAGCAAATAGAGGTAACAATATAGACCTATGATGAGAATTGTGTGTAATATCAGTGCAGGGAACAATATGCGATACTGTACTGTCTGGACGTTTTCTTTGGAAAATTAAGCTCAAAACTTTATTGTAGAAAAACGCCTGAATGATTATCAAAACCAAGACTTCTTTTTCTGCAGTAAAAAGACTCCTAGTTTATTAGGAAACAATTAGAAGATCATTTTTATTCCATGTTAAAACTATAGGATAAA
>JBBYHQ010000009.1:3782790-3796126 GCA_038382645.1 Spergularia azorica
TTGGTTTATTGTATTGAATTCATAGCCTAGTGATTGACTCGGTAGTCAATTGCGGCGTAACAATTCTAAATTACTTCCAAGTTTCTTTAACAGAGAATTTATGGTTGTTACAAAAATGAAATGAGGTGCAGCTTTGCAAAGGAATAAATTTATAAGGTGCAGTTTCGCAAACTTTAAAATAAAATGTGCATTCTCGTAATAATATGTTTTTATGAGGTGCAGTCTCGCAAAATTTAACATAAAAGGTGCAGTCTCCAAAAAATCTTCTTTTATAATGTGCAGTCTCGCATATAATACATAGTTTTAAGGATCTATAATTGCCACTATTGGAGATTGATTATTATTAATAATAATGAGGTTTTTGGGAAATTAATTCTTTTTTCCTAAACCAACTTGAGGAGTACCTAATTCCCTTTACTACTATTTGGAAATTTTTAGGGCTTTTAATTATTTTTCCAAATTGGGTTTGCCTATATATATAAGCTCGGGTTTCACTCAATCCCAAACTGGGTTAAGGATTGGCTAGCGAATTGGGGCGTGGATGAGCAAAACCTAATAATTCTACAGTATCCTCACCCGAGATTACGAAACATTTTGCGGGAAGATGTTCTCGGGGTATCGAGACCCCGATTAGTTCATTCATAGTTTTCTTTTCTGTTTTCGGGCCGTTGTCCCATCTTTGTAACCAAAAAAAAAAAAAGAAATGATGTGTTTGAAGTAACAACATGGTTCACTGATATGCTCAAATTAAAATCTAAGCACACTAACCAATTGTAGTAAGCATATATAGGGTCGGACACAAAGACATGGGTGAATGTCTATCGATGACTACTTTAATTCTAGTCTAATTAAACATAAATGGTAAAGTTTAACTAATTGAACTAATTAATCTATTGCTAATCAACTACTCCCTCTTGTTCTATATGATGTTCCACAATGAAATAGCACGGAATTTTTTGTAGGAAATAAAATGTGGTGGAACATGAAAGTTGGTGGGTCACAAACCATTAGGATCACAAAAAACATTACAAATAAGGAAAGTAGAAGATCATTTAGAACCAACTTAAAAAGGAAACAGGAACATCATTCAGAACTGGAGATAGTAATAAACTTTATATCAGTATATCCCTAACGAAAAAACTAAAGAAGAGAACTTCGTGATTGATATCATGATATGTCAATGAAAGACACTAGTCTGGCCCATTTTAATCATCCATGTTATAAAGATGGATTTTGGGATACTATCCCTAGTCCACATAGAATTAGGAACTTGTTTATATAGCCACTTATATCCATCCTTCGTAGTGTAATCATTATCGCAATTCAACCATTTTGCAAATTCTCTTTCAATCCCAAATGTTGTGAGTGGCAGGTTAATAATCCTCCTATATTTGGCCTTTTATGTAAACATTAATAATCCATTTTACCCACTATTTATCCTCCTTTTTGAAAATACGTCACCAATAAAACATTGCTACAGTGTGTTCGAAATGTAATTTTCCCTCAATCCCAAGCCACCTTGCTTTTTAGGTCTGCATAATTGTCTTTGTCATCCAACCATAATTCGAGCATATAGCTCTCACCCTGTGATCACATGTTTCGAAATGATGAATAAATGTCGCCCATTAAGAGTGTAAGTGCAGCAAGATGTAGGGCTCGCAAAAAGGTTTGGGTTTGTAGGTTACTGAACTAACCAAATTTGACGTTTGAAACTCAGAGTCGCCACCCTGTCTTTATCCCGATAAGGAAGGGTTTCGAAACAAGTTTAAAAAGTATAATTTCGAAAAAAAAAAAATTTAAGGAAAACCTTTTGAAAACCAAAAACGACTCCATGCGCTAAAGGCAAAATTCATTTTATTGCTTATTTACAAATTTCGGAAAATTGGTCTACGAAACAGAGAAAAAGGGGTTGGGGCCTTAGTTAAGGGGTGCCATCATTTGGAACTCATCTCCCGTTCCATCATAAGGACGGGCAATTACTAATACATTATTTCCTTTTAAAGAGTCTCAGTATACTGGTTACGTCAATATCCATATAAATAAGTAGAAATAGAAAAGCGCATATATTCGCATTGTCATTCACATGCAAGAGTTTTGAAAAACAATTTACAAAAGTTCCCGAGTCTTTTTTCTACGGGCTTGGGGGTTTGAGCACCAAAATTGCCCTACGTACCCTTCATTGTGGGATTGGAATCTACTTGAAGATCAAAACTCGACATAGTTCTGATGAGCAACCCCACGGCAACAGCCTTTAATACTGGGGGGTAGCGGCTAATATCCGCGATGGTAGGTGGATGGATCTACATGGTAGAAATCATTCCGCTGGGGAAATTATCGGGGGTAGAGATGAGTTTTACTTCGCTTGGAAGGGGTAAAAAGTCGTTTCATTCAAACTTGTACTATTGACAGACTTTATAGATGACTCACATTAGAATCATGTCGATCCACGTATAATAGAGAAAGGTATATTCCGCTTGCATCTATGTGTCTCTCGGCGAGACGGCAATCGCCATTGATCACCATCCCACCTAAACAAGGTCTTAATGTGGATGACTCAACCTCTGTAATGCGAGTTTAAGGATTATACCTCTCAATAGGCTAACTATGCTTGAATTGATTCTCGCGGGGAGATTTAATGGAATGGTTTGGGCTGTGTGTTTGGGCTCGGTGGAATTGGTCGTCTCGTTAGAGCTGCCCGTGTAGGCCCTACAACAATATAAGGAAAATAAATCGCCGATTCGATTATTTTCGATCAATAAGTGTTCCACTAGGGCGTTGGTGGAAAAGTTGGTAGAGGCGAATGTAGATCGATCTCATGATCGTGCACAAGCGAATTGGCAATCCTTGCCTAGTGTTGGGTAGGGCCCCATCCAAAGTTCATACAAAGAACGGGAAAACCAAACTTTACGAGCAAAACACAACAAGAAAAGTTTATTTACATCCATGTAGGGCTATTCAGAAATCGACCCAAACCGAAATTTGGCCCGGACCGATAGAACCTATTCGGTCCGTTCTCGGTCATTGTTTTCGAATCTATCCGGATCCGGTCCGATCCAGTCCAAAACCCGGGGTTCGCGGTCTTGAACCGAGGACCGGAGTATCGATAATACTATATAAAAAAATGTTGTTGAGACCCTTTTCATTTCGTTCCCATGCTTCGTGACTATCATTAGAAGACTCAAACCCATACGTTAGTCCAGACAACCTTCATCTACATGATATCATGACCTCTATTGTTTATGCACTGTTGTTTACTAACGTTTTCTATTATCAATCTTTTGAGAATTATGCTAGCTCATTCAACAAATTTATGAGAGCATTGAATTCTTTCGCTCTTAAGCCAGGTCATTTCACCTATGCTAGGTGATGCAGGAACATACTCGTGACATGCGTCGAGCCAACGACGTTAAAGAAGTGCGCTTCTTAGGAGGCAACCCAAGGAACTGAAAATCCAAACAAACAAAAAAGAAGATGATGATCAGGTATGCATTTTCTCTATTATTTTCTCCTCTTACTTTTTCTCGCCTTTCTTTCCCACCTCAATTCTTTTCACCTATGATTTACCACTTTGTTTTACTTATCCCATCACCATTTTAACCCTTGCACACAATACTTTTATTTCTACCATTCATGGTGTTCTTGGAAGATGGATTTGACGTCTAGAATGTGATTTTGGTGTATGTATGCTACATGATAGTGGTGAATAGGTCCTTTAATTGGTTTGGACTTTGCTATTTGAGGGAGTATGGAGGTGTTGTGAGGAGTGTGATTGGTTGGTGGCGACTTTTTCTTGAGAGTGTTTGGGATTTGGTGTAAGTTGAGTGTGGCTCTACACCCTGTTTCTAATTTTCTTTTATGAGCCCATTGCCTTGAATAGCATGAGGAGAAGGTGTTCGTTCTTGCATAATTTTCCAGTAATGAGTGAGGAGTGCATCTTTTGTGAGCTTGTTTATCTTTTCCCCTATATATTGTTGTCATTTTGTATTGTTGGTTTGGTTCACATTGAGTGTAACACCCCCAAATTTCCTTTTTTTTTTTTAAAACACATTTAATCGCGAACCAAAACACAAATGAGGAATTTCAAAGGTGTCACTTCACACTTAAGTCAAATACCCGCATGCAAGGAGGTTTCAAAAGCCGAACTACAAATGTCTAATGGTCTAAGATAGTCTATTACATCCAAAACTTAAAATTACAATAGTCCAAAATCTAAAATATAAATATGAAATAATCTAAGTTCAATAGATTGTCAAACAACTAAAAGTCTGAATTTACTAAATCCATCTAATGTCTAATGAGTCGTCGTTCCCACATGCACCAATTACTCCAAATCTGTGGTGGATTTAAAGCACAAAAAGCACAGTTGAAAAAGTCAGGAAATTCAGTAAGCTAACACCTTAACTTGTTAAAAACCAAAACCCTTACCTGAATTTTGAAAACGTTTTAGTTTTATTTTCGAAAACACACTTAGCACATAAACATATAAATAATTCAACAATAATTCCAATACAACAGTCAATAGTCATATTCCACAATCCACCATCCAATTCATCACTTACTAATAGCATAAGAAACATTCCAAAATCCACATCCAACAAACCAAATAAGAAATTCATAAGTTAGAAGTCATGAGCCATAATCCACAATCCATATTTCACAATCCACAATCCACAATCCACAATGCATAATCCACAATCCATAACTAATGAACCAAAGATTAACGATAAGTAAGAAATTCATAAGTCATAATCCATAATTCATAATAATCCATAATCCATAATCCATATTATTTAGAAATGAATCGAATCTTTTGTCAATTCATCCTATCAACCATAATCCATGATCCAAGACTACTAGACCTTAAGTGTGCACACCCCCTACTGGGTGTTTTTAACCCAAGTAGAGTAGACTAGAGCCTAACCCTCTTAAATACCGATGAGGTGGGGGAAAAAAAAGGAGTCGATGCGCCTCAAACCAATAAATAGGAGTTCTTTTGACTCAAACAAATAACTAGGAGTTCTTTTGACTCGAACAAATAATTAGGAGTTCTTTTGACTCTGTCTAAGTAACCAGTATCTTATTGAGAGAGAGTTGATGTTCATAAATCACAAATCATACCAAATTCAACACTATAATAGAAATCGGCTATGCGCCCACAAACCAAACTAAATTAAATCAACGAAGTCAAAATACATTCAATCTTACATTTCAAAGTATCATATGTGTCACAAGCCATGTCATACATCAATATCTATACATTAATTCCAACCAATCATAATACGATAATTGTATAAATTGAATCGTTCTCCACCTATCATGATACTATGTTCTCATCTAATCACACCAATCACATCTAGCACATAAGTTTGAAAGGTTTCTACAAGTTTGAGAAACGTTGCTAGCTTACCTTTTGAGGCAAACGGAAACTCAATAGCACAACAATCACTAATACTGCTCGTCTACGAACTTAGGCTCTACAATTACACAAACGACATTGCCAAATCAACACTCAATCTTACTCAACCAACCATCCAACTATATAGGTATATGTTAGTATGATTCTATATGCAATGTATGAATATGACAATACCAAATCTAAACCAACAATTATCAATTATCCAATAAGTATAATTCTATTTCATTAATTATCCAATAAAACTCAAATAACACCCAAATTATTACAAAAATTCCCAAAGGCCTAAAGTTAGTTTTGAAATAGAATCTAACTTATAAAAATCAAATATTAATTATTATAATTTAATTAGAAATTATTAGACCATTTATACTATGTTTTATTCATCAAAAACGACTTTTAATTACATAAAATTCCATAAATTCAAAAATAGTAAAATAAATTATGAAAATCACAAAAATAAACCTATAAACATCCAAATTTTGAAAACCCTAATTACTACTATAATTTGAGCCAATTAAGATGTTTCTCAACGCTAATCTCATAACTAAAACTGTTTCTACAAAACATGAACAAATTACAATCGAATTGCCCAACTAAATCTATAAGACCTAATTAACAGATTTCAATCACCCGTAAAATATAATAGTCTAAAATCAATAAGAACGGATTTATAAGATTAGCTAATTAACTCTTAATCACAAATTAACCCCAATACTCAAAACAACCCAAAACTAATCAAAAGCTCAAAACTTTAATCAGCAAACTAATTATAATCAATTTACCCATCACCAATAACGTCTAATAACATCAATTAAACACCAATTTAATCACTAAAATCGATCTAATAATTCGTTCTTATCAAAAGGATGAAAACATGAGAAGAGATTAGATGAGGACATTTCCCCACGTCGGAGAGGGAGAAATCGTGCGGAAGGACGGTAGTTAAAATAGCAGTACTGGCGGCGTCTGGTGGCAGTGGTGAGCGGCATGCGTGAGAGGAGGCGTGCGCGGGTTGGTTTTGTGAAGGCAGGGGTGTTTTATGTAGGGAAAGGGGAGGGGGATATGTCGTGATGTTGAAGAGAGGAGGAGGGAGTTGTTTTGTTTTTTTTTGTTTTGTTTTTCTCTTTTTTTTTCTCCTTTTCTTTCCCTTTTTTTTTTTTTTGGTCAGACCACACCTAATAAAACTTCATTTTTGTCAGACCACACCTAATATAACAAATTTTGTCAAACCACACCTAATAAAGTTTTTTTATTTGTCAGACCACACCTATGTCGACTTTCGCCCCTTAACCACCCATCCCCGCCCCTTACCCACCCACAGCCACCCATAGCCACCTATCCCGCCCCCATAGCCACACATCCCCGCCCCATACCCACCCATAACCGCCCCCTTACCCACCCGTAGCCACCCTACATCCACCAAAATTGGTTTTTCCCCCTCCTTTTTCAATTCCTCAAACTTAATTTCCTCCCCAAATTTAATTTTTAGCTCCAAGATAAATTTGAGTGCCTCCCTTTGAATGAATTTGTGATGAAATAAAATGAAGAAAAAAGGGGAAATTTGAAGAAATAGAGGGAGAAAACATTACGAATAGAAAGAGAATGTGTTAGAAATGGGGGGGGGAATTGGTCATGTGTTAAGAATGTGGATTAGGGGAGGCAATGGGATGGCTATATGGGAGGCAATGAGGTAGTTAAGGCCGGCAATGGGTGGGTAAAAGGCGACAATGGGTGGATGAAAATCGGAAGTCAACATTAGGTATTAAGGTGTGGTCTAACAAAAAAAATGGATTTTATTAGGTGTGGTTTGGCAAAATATGTTTTATTAGGTGTAGTCTGACAAAAAAATTGTTTTATTAGGTGTGATCTCCTTTTTTCTGATTTTTCCCATCTCTTTCCTTTTGGTTTGGGTCGGGCATTTGTTGTTTGGGCTAATAAAGTATTGGGTTGGTATACTTGTATTAGTGAGGAACAAGTCAAAATTGAAATAGAATAACCCAAATAAAAAACTGAATTTAAAACCAATTCCGTAACCCATTTTTGAAAACGACTCAAGAAATAATAAATAGTTCATTTTGCTCTAGAATAAACTAATTAATAATACTAAAATATTATTATAATATTTACCGAATTTTGGGATATTACATTGAGAACAATGTTTGGTTTAAGCGTGGGGGAGAAGATGTCATCATCTTTATTGTATTATATGTACATGATATGATTTTGAGTTTTCGCAAAAAAAAATGGAAAAGGGAAAAAGAAGAGAGAAGATAGCCAGGAAAGAGAGAGGAGCAAAAAAAGAAAGTAAGGAAAAGACACGAGAGGACGAAAGTGAGCCGCTGAGCATTTAAAATTTAACGAGAAGCTACGTGAAAATGAGTGGAGCGTGCTACAGTTTTTGGTGTTGCAATGAGAAGGGTGTTTGAAGGTCGTGTCTGGTTAGGTAGGTTCGGTTGCATTGTATAGTAAAGGTGATAGGATAGAAAACTTCAATTCCCTTGGTTGTTTGGGGCGATTGGTGGCTATATCGAGGTAGTCTTTGATCCAACGGTGTTATTTCAAACCTAGGCACACTAAAGTGTTGAGTGTGAGCGGTTTGGGGACATTTAGGGCATTGCTGGTCCCTTTGCCATTTGGTTATAGTTTGTGGTTCTGATTTGTGAAGCATAAGATGGTTGGAGACCGTTGCGTTGAGATTACATCCGGGACGGCCCCTCACTAGGAAGATGAAGACCATAGACGAAGTGGAGGAGATAGGTAGATGTCATTTTCCGCCCATGTTGCTTGTCAAAAGACCTTGGTGACACATTGGAGATGTGTGGTGTACACGAGTAAAGGTCTAAGCATGGGGGAATTTGATACACACCACTTAATAGTGGTAAAAGATGGGTTTTATGCATTAAAATGGTTGCTTTTGGATCAGTTTATTGGCTAATTCGATTATTTTATTATTTGTGCTTTAATATAAGAATTAGTGATTTTTGAATGTATTTATGGCCTCAACATTGATATGCACTTGTAGATGAAAAGACAATGAGACGATGAAAGATGATCCAAGAACCAAGATGACAAAAATTGGACAAATTTGGAAGTTAGGTTGAGCAATTTCAGTCAATTTACAAAAGGTCAACTTTGAAACTTCATAACTTTCCAACGGCTTGGAATTTTTGAGTGAGACCAATGGCATATTAAAGTTCATGATTTTATCTTTCAAGGAAGTGGTCACACGTCCTCATAGGCCAGGTAACGAAAAAGTTATGGCCGTTTGAAAAACATCGCCAGAACTAGTCCGGCGACCGAAACAGAAGCTTTAGACGAATCGTCTGGTTTAAGACTAGTCGTCCGGGTTAAGATGAGTCGTCCCCGCTGCGTCGGTTAAGCGCGGGTTTCAAAATCCCGTTTTTTATTTTTTTAGCATAAATACTTAAAACTTTCAGTAGTTTTAAACATTCAGTATTCAGACTTTTTAGAGTAATTTCAAGGAGATTATGCAAGACTAAACCTTTTTTCTCAGATCAATTAATCCAAATTAAAGTTCATTGCACAATTGTGAGTTTGATTATAATTCCTTTATTGTTTATTTCTCTTGTTCTTATTGTTGTTGATTGATTTATTGTTTAATTTTGTTGCAAACTAATTTACCATAGATCTATCATATTGCTCGATTCACAATTTAAGGACTAATTGTTAGATTGTTGATTCACAAGTAGCAACTAGCCTATTATTTCTATGCTGAACATCGGTATTAAGTTAGAGAGAATAAACATATTAATTGAAGGTTAAAACCGCGTGTGTCTAGATCTTATTAATCTTAGTTGATATCGTTTTGGTACTTTATGCTTTCGTTAGATTGAATTAAGGCGCACATCTTTGTTATCCACCGATGAGGGCTATTAGGTAGGGATGATCTCTCCTTCGAGCTAGGAGTAGGAAACAATAGGGGATTATTTCTCCACAACTAGGTACTCAACATATTAGGATTAGTTGACAACAATGATCAATTAGATGAACAAAAGTGGACATTAATTGACCGAGATATTTAACTTCTATTAATTTCCAATCTACTTGCTTTGTTTGTTACTTGATTCAATTACTATCACAAAACCCCCATTTGCTTACTTTACGCACTTAGATAGTTACCATTCTTTGTTGATACGAACTTTACTTCCCTATTACTAGTTTTAGGTTAGTATTAATATTTTATATATGTTGGGCATACAGCTTTAACCTGTTAGTCTTTCTCTATAAATAAGTTTCTCCTATCATGGATGTGATGAAAAACACAAGATGGAAAATGAGATGTTTCATATAGTAGACACATTCTATAGACAAAGTCTTGCAAACTTTTGTCTATAGAAAAACACCAAAAGGAAACCACAATTTGTTTCTATTGATTATTATACTAACATCAAGTATATTAATTGTTGAATCTTCTTTGTATCTCAAAAGTGGATTTCGTGATACCTGCTACTCTTGTAAGGATCGAAATACTACTTTTAGGAAAGTGAAACATGTCTAGAAGATTGTATCCCCAAGTCACCAAAATTGTTGTTGCGATTCTTTTTGCATGTAACCCTTACGCTTAAACTATTTTCAAAATATAGTTCAAACACTCTCTTCTCCAGTCGAGATCCAAGGCATTTCCAAGGGACTTGTTGCAAAGTTTCCCCATACTCTTCCCATTGTTCATACTCTTCTCCAATCATCTCCAACTTTTGATTTCCATCTTCAAACTCGATGTGAGGCTTCCTACCACTCCGGAGGCCAATGAAACTCACATATTTGGTACGATTCGGCTAGGTATGAGAAGAGAATTTTCTTGAGTCTCTAGTTTCAAGACCATTCACCGCAACCGACAGTTGACTCATTTCGTTTCCAAGATTTTGTATGCCAACCTGAGTCTCTTGTTGATTTTGCACCATGGTGGCTTGCATATTAGTCATGTTTTAAGCCATTGCATTCACATTTGGAGTGAGGGCCTACATCATATTCTCCAGTTGCAATGGTGAACATGTGCCTCCTTGAGCTCGACTTTGGTCATTAGAAGGCGGTTTCACTTGATACATGTCTCCTTGTGAGTCGTTACCTCCACCATGACCTCCATACCCTCAGTTTCCTTAGCCTCCATTGGCATGTAAATTCCCTTGAACTTGGAACCGATTTCTCTCAAATCTATTGCCTTGACCACCTTAGTTGATTGTAGCCTCTATTCCCATCTTGGAAACCTTCAAACTTTCTTTGATTGCCTTGGAGGCCACTGATTGCATAAACTTCCTCATAATCCCTTGGGGATGATCACCTAGCTTGATTCCTCATAATTTCCTATATCATGCTAGTCAGTTCACCAACTTGTGAATCATTAGAAGGAGTTTCAACCGCGTTCACCCTCCTCCTCACACATCTCTTTGATTCTCTATTGCGGGAATTGGTGGCTAGCTCCTCTAACAAATCCCAAGCCTCAGCCGGGATCACCTTATCCGATGCTCCATGACTAGACGTTTCCACGTGCCTATAATCTTGATCATCCAGACCGTGGTAGAATAAAATGATCAAATCTTGCTCTTTATAGCCATGGCAAGGGCAACTTGCTACCAATTCACTGAACCTATTCCAATATGATGCCAATTACTCCCCCCTTTGCTCAATCGTCGAAATTTTCTTCTTCAAAGCGGAGGCCTTGGTGTTTAGGAAGTATTTGTGGATGAATGTTTTTTCCAACAACTCCCAAGAAATGATGCTATTGTGAGGGGGCGTATAAAGCCAATTCCATGCCCGATTTTTCAATGAGAATAGGAACACCTTAAAGAAGAAAGTATACAAGTCGACCCCCGGGTGGCTTCATATTGCTACACACCAAATGAACCCCCATTATATGCTTGTTATCATCCTTAGTGCTAAGTCCATAGAAGGTGGGTAGGTGGTGTAGTAGAGTGCCTTTAATCTCGATCCTTGAAGTGGCCTCATCGTCGGGAAAAATTATACACGAAGGTTGTTGTGTAAGGGGGATCATATGAAGAAATGAGGAGAGAGAGAGAGAGAGAGAGAGAGAGAGAGAGAGAGAGAGAGAGAGAGAGAGAGGGGGAGAGAGAGAGAGAAAGGGGGAGAGAGAGAGAGAGAGAGGAGTCGAGCTTAAGGAAGGGCGGAAACACCGAAGAAGCAATATCCTCGAGTCAAGATTTTGTCCCTCGACTCGAAAATGTGCTCGCTCGACTCGAGCCTTTACTCCCTCGAGTCGAGGATTAGACCCCGTATTCGTTCTTCTCTGTTCCGGCTCCTCGAGTCGAAGGGATGAAATCCTCGACTCGAAAATGTGCTTGCTCAACTCGAGCCATTACTCCCTCGAGTCGAGGATTAGACCCCGTATTCGTTCTCCTCTCTTCCGGCTCCTCGAGTCGAGGGGATCAAATCATCGCCTTGAGGGAATTCTCTCGCTCGACTTTCTTGATTCTTGCTTGAGTACAAAAAACGAAACCGAATTTCCTCAAAACACAACATGCTATAAAATAAACAAAAGACACACTACGGCTTGGGTTGCATCCCAAGTAGCGCCTTTGTTTAACGTCGTTGGCTCGACTTATCAATGCTCTACCCGATCAACCATAAACAAATACCAACACATCCAACCCACAATTAGCCGTTTCACCCTTGATCCTCCATCTAGCAACGCTTTTAACCCAAATTTCCCAATCTTTCCCTTTTTCTTCTTTGAACCACTTGTAATAGTCTTATTGGGTCTCGATTCCTACAAAACGGACAACAAAGACTTTCCAAACACTAGGGGTGACTTGTTTAGTGTAGAATGCATCTCTTTCACATGAGATTTCACATTTTTCACGCAATTCAAGGAGATACACTTCACATTTTCAATGTTGGGTCGGGGGGATCATGGTTGGGAATTTTATCGACACATGTAGCAATATAGTGGACCGAATGATCATCATCACCATCATGATAGGACTCGTAAACATGTCGCTCTATCCTACGACCATTGGCCTCTAATGCAATGACACCATTATGCATATCAATATTTACCCTAACAGTTTTCATGAATGGACGTTCTAAAAGGAGAGGGGGACCATGCTTATTATGATTCATATCAAGAACGTAGAAATCCGCGGGAAACACGATATTTTCTATTTTAACATGCACGTCTTTCACAACTCCTCTAGGGTACACTCTCGAACGATCCGCTAGCTCAATCACAATATCGGTCTCATGCATTGATTTGAATTTCATTGAATCATAGCATTAGGATGGCAAAACATTAATGGATGCACCTAAATCTAGCATGGACTTAAAAAAGTGGTGTTACCTATGGTTGCCGAAACGGTGAACATACCGGGATCACTACACTTCATTGGTAGCCGTTGTTGAAAAACGGCCAAAACTTGTTCACTCATCACCACTTTCTTCTTGTCCTTAGCTTTAGACTTTCCTCTTAACCGTGCACATTTCTTTGACAACTTTAGCCACACTCGGAGCACTCTTCACAAAGTCTAGAAATGGTATACTCACTTTGCAATCTTGAAAAAGAGCGTACATCTCAGTGTTGTTGGTCTTGAGCTTCCGAGTGTCCTTAAGAGTCTCGGGAAATGGTACATCATCATACTCATCATTATCATGGGAAGTAGTAGACTCAACAATCACTAGGGGCTTGAAAGCAGGGGTCTCGAGTCGAGGAGAAGGGGTCTCGACACGAAAAGGCTCTCTCTCGACTCGAGAGTTGTCTGTCTCGACTCGAGATGACACTGTCACGGGCCGAGACGCAGATTTCTTGGTCCGAGAAAAGTCGACAGAATGCCGATTTTTAGGTATAGCCTCTTCAGCCCGAGACAAACCCCCCTCTGTAACAGCCCGATCCACCGTCCGTCGCAACACAACCCAATAAGATGGGAAGTCACCAATAAGCCCATAAATCCT